>CAWVPA010000041.1:62500-68668 GCA_963931875.1 Pollenia griseotomentosa | reverse complement strand
TATACTTATAATACAATATACATATACATATACATATACATATACATATACATATACATATACATATACATATACATATACATATACATATACATATACATATACATATACATATACATATACATATACATATACATATACATATACATATACATATACATATACATATACATATACATATACATATACATATACATATACATATACATATACATATACATATACATATACATATACATATACATATACATATACATATACATATACATATACATATACATATACATATACATATACATATACATATACATATACATATACATATACATATACATATACATATACATATACATATACATATACATATACATATACATATACATATACATATACATATACATATACATATACATATACACCCAGCGGGAAAAAGAAGTTGTAGGAAGGCCTTCTAGAAGGCCTCTGTAACCCTTCTTTTGGATGTACAAGGCCTTCTTGCTCCATTCCATACTCATATCTTTTTTACACACGTTGTCATTGCGGAGAAGGCCTTCCGCTCTCGCTTCTTCAGAAGGTAACGGAACCAAAAAAAATTGATTTTGCTTTTGCTTGTGCAAAAAAAACAATACAAAAAATGTTACTCCTTTTCTACTCCCTTCTCATAGAAGCGAGTGTGGAAGGTGTATCTTATCTTTTATACGAAAGAGCCGAGACCTTCTATGAGGCCTTCTTGAGCAGTTAGATAAGAATAGTAATTGAATCAAAAAATCTATTAAGCAGGCCTTTAAAAAGGCCTGAAGTAAGAAGGTCTTCTGAGTTTTCCCGCTGGGCATATACATATACATATACATATACATATACATATACATATACATATACATATACAAATACATAAACATATACATATACATATACATATACATATACATATACATATACATATACATATACATATACATATACATATACATATACATATACATATACATATACATATACATATACATATACATATACATATACATATACATATACATATACATATACATATACATATACATATACATATACATATACATATACATATACATATACATATACATATACATATACATATACATATACATATACATATACATATACATATACATATACATATACATATACATATACATATACATATACATATACATATACATATACATATACATATACATATACATATACATATACATATACATATACATATACATATACATATACATATACATATACATATACATATACATATACATATACATATACATATACAGATAGGGCCGAGCTCAGGCTACTATCGGGGTCAGCAGGTGGCGGATCGCTGAATGGCCTGCAGATATGTAGGTTCGCTGCGAATATCTAATAAGCAGTCCCCGACCAAGAGCGGCAGAGTATGAGGGTACACCATAAAAGGGTGTTAATGCCCACTGAAGACTATGCGACGTGGCGAGTGGATACCGCCACTAACTAGGTATCCTCCACGGGGGTGCACTCAAGGGAGGGTGCAGTAAGGAGAGTGACGTCTCCGTGGTTCCCCCAGTCATTATTTCCGCCGAAGGGCATTAAGATCAAGTCCAGTACGGTCTTAATTATGGTATTTCTGGAAAACTGGCACGATTTGACATACCCCTGGGCTGACAGCTGTGGTATTCTGGAACCTGAGTATGCAGAAGTGAAATTCTGCAAAAACGGCTTCCCGGCTAATGCTACAACTGCCTCCGTTCCACCAAAACCTAGCAAGTCTCAAAGTACTTTCGAGGTTCGTCGCCGTTAAGTTGGTGCTTGCAGGATCGGATGCTTATTCCCGACTTACACGGATCTGGCTCTGAACAGAAGGTTTCATGAGGACCTTTTGTCAACCCTCGCATGGCCTCACTGCTTGCAAAGACAACCATGGGATCTTGACGTGACTGCATAATCGAATCGGAGATAGAGGCTTTGAGTTGGGACCAAACAACATGAATTATGAAAACAAACAACAACAAGGAGATATCGTGAAGATGAGGGATGAAAGGGGCGCAGAGAGCCCATTCGCAAGGAGTTCTGTGATAATGAGATCACCAACAGCAACTGTGGCAAGTGAGACGTCTAGCAGCTGCAAAAATCCACGTAGTAAAAATATGGATAAGTTAGGTGGTAAAATTAGGAAATTAATGGATTTTCTTAAGGGAAAAACTAACGTGCATAAGGAAATTGTTACAATTTCTCGTGAGATAGAGGCGCTTTTTATGCAAGTTTCGGAAGAGAATAATAGTGCGCCCACAAAAAGTGACGAAACTGTACTTGTTAGCACACAAACCCAAACAGAGGAGGCATTATGGCCAAAACTACCGCAAATAGCTGCTCCCAAACGGAAGAGGGACATCACAACCCTCAGCCCAAAGGAGAACAAGTCAAAGAAGAAAAAGGATACTATCCCAAAGATAGTTGGTAATGGTGTAGAAAACTGTACACTGAGCAATACTGTTTTGATAGACACCATAGCCGAAACATCGGAAGGTGAAAGGACCAACTCTGATTGGGTCAAAGTTCGCCCAAGGGCTAAAAATAGAAAGAAACCTGTTAAGACAAGGAATAGAAGGAAAACTGGCCGCCCAGATGCCCTTGTTATCCAGACGTGTGGAGAAACCTCGTACGCCGACATACTAAAGAAAGTAAAAAGAGATCCTAAATTGGAAATTCTTGGCCAGAATGTGAATAATATAAGGAAAACTGCGAGAGGTGAACTACTTCTGGAACTTAATAAGCCTGCGCACCAGAGTACATGTGAGTTTAGGCACACAATAGAAGAAGTCCTTGGCACGACGGCAGAAGTTCGGGCGTTGACTCACGAAATTTTACTCGAAATAAGAGATATTGATGAGGTTACAGATAGAGAAGACGTACACGAGGCGTTAGTGAACCTATCTGAAGAGTTTAAAACACTGCAGCTTTCTGCAATAAAATCTTTGAGGAAAGCTTACGGAGGTACACAAACGGCCACCATTAGCCTTAGTGCTGGATTGGCAAACAGACTACTGGAAGTTGCTAAAATCCGCATCGGGTGGGTCCGGTGCCGAATACGAGAAAAAATAAGCCCACGAAGATGCTTTAAATGTCTGGACTTTGGTCATCCAACTACTAATTGCAGAAGCCAATTTGATCATTCAGGCAAATGCCTACGGTGTGGAGAAACTGGACACAAAATAAAAACGTGTAAAGAAAGCCCCGTGTGTATGCTTTGTAGTAGTGCTGCTTCTAGCACTAAGAGTGACCATGTAACAGGATGCGCAATTTGTCCATACTATCAAAAAGCGCTTCAGTCACTTAAAACTGGAAAATGAGAATACTCCAAATAAATCTCAACCACTGTCAAGCCGCTCAAGAGCTGCTTAAACAGAATGTTCGTGAATTAAATGTCGACATTGCAATACTAAGTGAACAATATCAAAATGTTGAATCCCCAAACTGGGTGTCTGATGGTTCAAACACTTCAGCAATCTGGTCGGTCAACAAGTTAATACTACAGGACAAAACAACACCAAAATGTGGATTTACCCGCGCCACAGTTTCTGGAATACACATCTACAGTTGCTATATTCCACCAAGATACACTATAGGAGAATTCCAAACCATTATAGACAACATAGTCTCGGATGCGATCTCCAGAAATCCTGTATTAATTGCAGGTGATTTCAATGCATGGGCTACTGACTGGGGCAGCTCCCGAACAGATGGAAGAGGTAGGATACTACTTGAAGCATTTTCGGTACTTGACGTGGTGTTGATGAACACAGGAAATGAGCAAACTTTTAGAAGAGGAGAAAGTGGGTCAATTATTGACATAGCTTTTGCCAGCAGTAGTATTGTAAGTCGAGTAAAATGGAGTCTGTCTGATCATTACACACACAGCGATCACTATGCCATAACTATAGACATAGCACTTGAACAACCACCCGCACCTGTCAATAGGCGGACAACAAAGTTGGCAGGCTGGAAAGTTAACACACTTGATAAAGATGTATTCAAAACCACAATGAAGGACTTGAATCTGTATGGCGAACCCGAAGCTATGGCAGAACAATTAGTTAACAAAATCTCACGAGCATGTGATGCATCCATGGTGAGAAGGAAAAACAGCGTAAATAAGCAACCAGTCTATTGGTGGAATGAAGAAATAGCTCATCTGAGATCAGAATGCTTACATGCTAGGCGACAGTATACGAGAACGCGAGGCAGACCGGAGAATGATATTCATCACCAAACGTTTAAGGCTAAGAGAAAATCGCTTAAGTTAGCGATACGTAGAAGCAAGAGAAGATGTTTTCTTGATATCTGTGATGATCTTGAAGATAACCCGTGGGGACTTGCCTACAAATTGGTAACAAAGAAACTTAAATGTTTAAATCCCTCAGCACCAACAGATGAGTCAGTCCTTAAGGGAATCGTGGAACACCTTTTTCCTTATGAAACACCGACTTCCTTTGAAAATGAAATACAAGAAGATTTATATGACTATCCCATCGTGACAAGTTCTGAAATCGAGGATGTAATCGTAAAATTCCAAGATAAGAAAGCTCCAGGTTTGGACTGTATACCAAATCTTGTACTGAAAGAAGCCTTCAAGTGCTGTCCAAACCAATTTACATCCCTGATAAATGCGTGTTTGAGACAAGGCATCTTTCCATCAATGTGGAAGAGACAAAAACTGGTTTTGTTGCCAAACGATAAGAAACCTCTTGATGAACCGTCCTCCTATCGACCTCTCTGTATGATAGACACAAGCGGAAAATTGTTTGAGAGCATCATCTCTAAAAGATTGGAGTCCTGTGTCGAGACCGCTGGAGGTCTATCTGATAACCAATTCGGCTTCAGGAAAGCAAAGTCAACTGTAGATGCCATCAACGTTGTTGTGGAAACTGCAGCCAAGGCAATTGAAGGGAAGTGCTGGAAAAATGGTGCAAAAGAGTACTGCGTAGTCGTCACGCTAGACGTAAAAAACGCCTTCAACACAGCTAATTGGGAGGTCATTGTGAATACCCTCACTCGATTGAATATTCCGCGTTACTTATTGGCCATAATAAGGGATTATTTCCGAAATAGAGTCCTGTTTTATGATACTGATAGAGGAACAAAGCAGTATCAGGTGACGATGGGCGTTCCCCAAGGATCTGTCCTTGGTCCACTGCTATGGAACGTAATGTATGACGGCGTTCTAAAGCTAAAACTACCTGAAAGGGCTTCAATCGTTGGGTTTACCGACGATTTAGCATTAGTGTGTGTAGCCAAGGAGCTACAAGAAGCGGAAACTGTTACCAATGCCAGTATACAAGTTGTTCGATCCTGGCTCTCATCTGTGGGACTATCCTTAGCTGATCATAAAACCGAAGCGGTACTTATCAGTAGTCGAAAATCAAGAGAAACGTTAAAGCTAAATATTGGAACATGTTGCATGGAGACAATGCCGTATCTTAAATATCTTGGCGTTATGATTGACTGTCGTCTCTCGTTTAAAGATCATCTGCAGTACGTAAGTTCAAAAACTACAAAAACATGTCTAGCACTGTCCCGAATAATGCCAAACACAAGGGGCCCAAAATACCTACAGAGAAAACTCTTATCGGAAGTTGTGAAGAGTATAATTCTGTATGCATCCCCCATATGGTCAGACTCTTTGAAGCATTCAACTTATTCTAAACTCATTACCTCAGTGTATAGGCTCACTGCCCTACGAGTATGCTGTGCCTTTCGGACTGTGTCAGACGAAGCAGCTTTTGTTATTGCTGGTCTGATACCAATCGACCTGCAAGCTCGAGAGTTTATAACACCTACAGCAGAAACTGTAGGTAATGTAAATATTCGCAAAATGGAGAGGAACATAATGGTTGCTAAGTGGCAAGCACGCTGGTCAACATCCGACAAGGGTACATGGACGTATAAGTTAATCCCCAACATTGAGGACTGGTTCTACAGGAAACATGGTGACCTAAACTTTTATCTCACGCAGATGTTAAGTGGACATGGTTGCTTTAAGTCGTACCTGTACCGTTTTAAAATTGAGAGGGATCCGTTCTGTCCATACTGCACTGGTGATGTGGAAGAGGATGCCGAACATGTATTTTTCATTTGTCCTCGGTTCAATGATGGGAG
>CAWVPA010000041.1:17500-60000 GCA_963931875.1 Pollenia griseotomentosa | reverse complement strand
TTCAAAATAGTGTGGTTTTTAGCGATTTATTTATAAATATACTTTCTACTTAAAATATTAAACTATTTTTTTGTTATGTTTGTTTTTCAATATTTCAAAAAGTGTGGTTTTTAGCGATTTATAACTAAATGTACTTTCTATTTAAAATATTGAGCAATTTTTTATTTTGTTTGTGTTACAATATTCTAATAATATTTTTCAAAAAAGGTAGTTTTAGCAGTTTATAACTTAATAAACTTTCTATTTAAAATATTGAGCAATTTTTTGTTGTGTTTTATTATAATATTTCTAAAATTTTAATTCAAGAAGGGTGGTTGTTAGCGATTTATAACTAAATATACTTTCTATTTAAAATATTGAGCAATTTTTTGTTGTGTTTGATTATAATATTTCAATAATTTTAATTCAAGAAGGGTGGTTGTTAGCGATTTATAACTAAATATACTTTCTATTTAAAATATTGAGCTGTTTTTATTGTTTGTTTTGATATATTTCAAAAAGGTAGGTTTTTTGCGATTTATAACTAAATAAACTTTCTATTTAAAATATTGAGCAACTTTTTGTTGTGTTTGTTTTATAATATTTCAATAACTTTAATTCAAGAAGGATTGTTTTTAGCAATTTATAACTAAATATACTTTCTATTTAAAATATTGAGCAATTTTTTATTGTGTTTGTTTTATAATAATTCAATAAATTTATTTCAAGAAGGGTGGTTTTTAGCGATTTATAACCAAATATACTTTCTATTAAATATATTGAGCAATTTTTTATTGTGTATGTTTTATAATATTTCAATAATTTTAATTCAAGAAGGGTGGTTTTTAGCGATTTATAACGAAATATACTTTCTATTTAAAATATTGAGCAATTCTTTATTTTGTATGTTTTATAATATTTCAATAATTTTAATTCAAGAAGGGCGGTTTTTAGCGATTTATAACTAAATATACTTTCTATTTAAAATATTGAGCTATTTTTGATTGTATCTGTTTTGCAATATTGCAAAATGGGTGGTTTTTAGCGATTTATAACTAAATATACTTTCAATTTCAAATATTGAGCAATTTTTTATTGTGTTTGTTTTATAAAATTTTAATAATTTTAATTCAAGAAGGGTTTAATTGTATTTGTTTTACAATAATTCCTTAAATGTAATTCAAGAAGTGTGGTTTTTAGCGATTAATAACTAAATATACTTTCTATTTCAAATATTGAGCAATTTTTTAATGTGTTTGTTTTATAATATTTCAATAATTTTAATTCAAGAAGGGTGGTTTTTAGCGATTTATAACTAAATATACTTTCTATTTAAAATATTGAGCTGTTTTTATTGTTTGTTTTGATATATTTCAAAAAGGTAGGTTTTTTGCGATTTTTAACTAAATAAACTTTCTATTTAAAATATTGAGCAACTTTTTGTTGTGTTTGTTTTATAATATTTCAATAACTTTAATTCAAGAAGAATTGTTTTTAGCAATTTATAACTAAATATACTTTCTATTTAAAATATTGAGCTAGTTTTGATTGTATCTGTTTTGCAATATTGCAAAATGGGTGGTTTTTTAGCGATTTATAACTAAATATACTTTCAATTTCAAATATTGAGCAATTTTTTATTGTGTTTGTTTTATAATAATTCAATAATTTTAATTCAAGAAGGGTGGTTTTAAGCGATTTATAACTAAATATACTCGCTATTTAAAATATTGAGCAATTTTTTATTGTGTTTGTTTTATAATAATTCAATAAATTCAATTCAAAAAGGGTGGTTTTAAGCGATTTATAGCTAAATAAACTTTCTTTTTAAAATATTGAGCAATTTTTTATTGTGTTTGTTTTATAATATTTCAATAATTTAAATTCAAGGGTGGTTTTAAGCGATTTATAACCAGATATACTTTCTATTTAAAATATTGAGCAATTATTTATTATGTTTCTGTTACAATATTCTAATAATATTTTTCAATAAGGGTTGTTTTTAGCGATTTATAACTAAATATACTTTCCATTTAAATTATTGAGCTATTTTTGATTGTGTTTGTTTTATAATATTTCACTAATTTTAATTCAAGAAGGGTGGATTTAAGCGATTTATAACTAAATATACTCTCTATTTAAAATATTGAGCAATTTTTTATTGTGTTTGTTTTATAATAATTCAATAATTTTAATTCAAGAAGGGTGGTTTTTAGCGATTTATAACCAGATATACTTTCTATTTAAAATATTGAGCAATTTTTTATTGTGTTTGTTTTATAATATTTCAATAATTTTAATTCAAGAAGGGTGGTTTTTAGCGATTTATAACTAAATATACTTTCTATTCAAAATATTGGGCAATTTTTTGTTGTGTTTGTTTTTCAATATTTCAAAATGGGTGGTTTTTAGCGATTTATAATTAAATATACTTTCTATTTCAAATATTGGGCAATTTTTTGTTGTGTTTGTTTTATGATATTTCAATAAATTTAATTCAAGAAGGGTGGTTGTTAGCGATTTATAACTAAATATACTTTCTATTTAAAATATTGAGCAATTTTTTATTGTGTTTGTTTTATAATATTTCACTAATTTTAATTCAAGAAGGGTGGATTTAAGCGATTTATAACTAAATATACTCTCTATTTAAAATATTGAGCAATTTTTTATTGTGTTTGTTTTATAATAATTCAATAATTTTAATTCAAGAAGGGTGGTTTTTAGCGATTTATAACCAGATATACTTTCTATTTAAAATATTAAGCAATTTTTTATTGTGTTTGTTTTATAATATTTCAATAATTTTAACTCAAGAAGGGTGGTTTTAAGCGATTTATAACTAAATATACTCTCTATTTAAAATATTGAGCAATTTTTTATTGTGTTTGTTTTATAATAATTCAATAATTTTAATTCAAGAAGGGTGGTTTTTAGCGATTTATAACAAGATATACTTTCTATTTAAAATATTGAGCAATTTTTTATTGTGTTTGTTTTATAATATTTCAATAATCTTAATTCAAGAAGGGTGGTTTTTAGCGATTTATAACTAAATATACTTTCTATTCAAAATATTGGGCAATTTTTTGTTGTGTTTGTTTTTCAATATTTCAAAATGGGTGGTTTTTAGCGATTTATAACTAAATATACTTTCTATTTCAAATATTGGGAAATTTTTTGTTGTGTTTGTTTTATGATATTTCAATAAATTTAATTCAAGAAGGGTGGTTTTTAGCGATTTATAACTAAATATACTTTCTATTTCAAATATTGGGCAATTTTTTGTTGTGTTTGTTTTATGATATTTTAATAAATTTAATTCAAGAAGGGTGGTTTTTAGCGATTTATAATTAATATACTTTCTATTTAAATTATTGAGCTATTTTTGATTGTGTTTGTTTTGCAATATTTCAAAATGGGTGGTTTTTAGCGATTTATAACTAAATATACTTTCTATTTCAAATATTGGGCAATTTTTTGTTGTGTTTGTTTTATGATATTTCAATAAATTTAATTCAAGAAGGGTGGTTTTTAGCGATTTATAACTAAATATACTTTCTATTTCAAATATTGGGCAATTTTTTGTTGTGTTTGTTTTATGATATTTCAATAAATTTAATTCAAGAAGGGTGGTTTTTAGCGATTTATAACTAAATATACTTTCTATTTCAAATATTGGGCAATTTTTTGTTGTGTTTGTTTTATGATATTTCAATAAATTTAATTCAAGAAGGGTGGTTTTTAGCGATTTATAACTAAATATACTTTCTATTTCAAATATTGGGCAATTTTTTGTTGTGTTTGTTTTATGATATTTCAATAAATTTAATTCAAGAAGGGTGGTTTTTAGCGATTTATAACTAAATATACTTTCTATTTCAAATATTGGCCAATTTTTTGTTGTGTTTGTTTTATGATATTTCAATAAATTTAATTCAAGAAGGGTGGTTTTTAGCGATTTATAACTAAATATACTTTCTATTTCAAATATTGGGCAATTTTTTGTTGTGTTTGTTTTATGATATTTCAATAAATTTAATTCAAGAAGGGTGGTTTTTAGCGATTTATAACTAAATATACTTTCTATTTCAAATATTGGGCAATTTTTTGTTGTGTTTGTTTTATGATATTTCAATAAATTTAATTCAAGAAGGGTGGTTTTTAGCGATTTATAACTAAATATACTTTCTATTTCAAATATTGGGCAATTTTTTTTGTGTTTGTTTTATGATATTTCAATAAATTTAATTCAAGAAGGGTGGTTTTTAGCGATTTATAACTAAATATACTTTCTATTTAAATTATTGAGCTATTTTTGATTGTGTTTGTTTTGCAATATTTCAAAATGGGTGGTTTTTAGCGATTTATAACTAAATATACTTTCTATTTCAAATATTGGGAAATTTTTTGTTGTGTTTGTTTTATGATATTTCAATAAATTTAATTCAAGAAAGGTGGTTTTTAGCGATTTATAACTAAATATACTTTCTATTTCAAATATTGGGCAATTTTTTGTTGTGTTTGTTTTATGATATTTCAATAAATTTAATTCAAGAAGGGTTGTTTTTAGCGATTTATAACTAAATATACTTTCTATTTAAAATATTGAGCAATTTTTTATTGTGTTTGTTTTATAATATTTCACTAATTTTAATTCAAGAAGGGTGGATTTAAGCGATTTTTTACTAAATATACTCTCTATTTAAAATATTGAGCAATTTTTTATTGTGTTTGTTTTATAATAATTCAATAATTTTAATTCAAGAAAGGTGGTTTTTAGCGATTTATAACCAGATATACTTTCTATTTAAAATATTGAGCAATTTTTTATTGTGTTTGTTTTATAATATTTCAATAATTTTAATTCAAGAAGGGTGGTTTTTAGCGATTTATAACTAAATATACTTTCTATTCAAAATATTGAGCAATTTTTTATTGTGTTTGGTTTTATAATATTTCAATAATTTTAATTCAAGAAGGGTGGTTTTTAGCGATTTATAATAAATATACTCTCTATTTAAAATATTGAGCAATTTTTTATTGTGTTTGTTTTATAATAATTCAATAATTTTAATTCAAGAAGGGTGGTTTTTAGCGATTTATAACCAGATATACTTTCTATTTAAAATATTGAGCAATTTTTTATTGTGTTTGTTTTATAATAATTCAATAAATTTAATTCAAGAAGGGTGGTTTTTAGCGATTTATAACTAACTATTCAAAATATTGAGCAATTTTTTATTGTGTTTGTTTTATAATATTTCAATAAATTTAATTCAAGAAGGGTTGTTTTTAGCGATTTATAACTAAATATACTTTCTATTTAAATTATTGATCTATTTTTGATTGTGTTTGTTTTTCAATATTTCAAAATGGGTCGTTTTTGAGCAATTTTTTATTGTGTTTGTTTTATAATATTTCAATAATTTTAATTCAAGAAGGGTGGTTTTTAGCGATTTATAACTAAATATACTTTCTATTCAAAATATTGAGCAATTTTTTATTGTGTTTGTTTTATAATAATTCAATAAATTTAATTCAAGAAGGGTGGTTTTTGCGGTTTTTAGGTAATTCACTTTTTGTTTCAAAAATTTAGCTATTTTGTATTGTGTTTGTTTATAATATTTCAAAAATATTATTTCAAAAATAAAATTATTAAAATATTAAAAAACAAACCCAATAAAAATAGCTCAATTAAGTTATAAACCGCTTAAAAATATTATTAGAATATTGTAACACAAACACAATAAAAAATTGCTCAATATTTTAATTAGAAAGTATATTTGGTTATAAATCGCTAAAAACCACACATCTTGAATTAAAATTATTGAAATATTATAAAACAAGCACAATAAAAATTTGCTCAATATTTTAAATAGAGAGTATATTTAGTTATAAATCGCTCAAAACCACCCTTCTTTAATTAAAATTATTGAAATATTATAAAACAAACACAATAAAAAATTGCTCAATATTTTGAATAGTTAGTTATAAATCGCTAAAAACCACCCTTCTTGAATTAAAATTTTAGAAATATTATAATAAAACACAACAAAAAATTGCTCAATATTTTAAATAGAAAGTATATTAAGTTAGAAACCGCTAAAACCACCCTTTTTGAAAAATATTATAAGAATATTGTAAAACAAACACAATAAAAAATTACTCAATATTTTAAATAGAAAGCTAATTAAGTTATAAACTGCTAAAACCACCCTTATTGAAAAATATTATTAGAATATTGTAACACAAACACAATAAAAAAATTGCTCAATATTTTAATTAGAAAGTATATTTGGTTATAAATCGCTAAAAACCACCCTTCTTGAATTAAAATTATTGAAATATTATAAAACAAACACAATAAAAATTTGCTCGATATTTTAAATAGAAATTATATTTAGTTATAAATCGCTAAAAACCACCCTTCTTGAATTAAAATTATTGAAATATTATAAAACCAAACACAATAAAAAATTGCTCAATATTTTCAATAGAAAATATATTAAGTTATAAACTGCTAAAACTACCCTTTTTGAAAAATATTATTAGAATATTGTAACACAAACAAAATAAAAAATTGCTCAATATTTTAAATAGAAAGTAGAAAGTAGTTTAGTTATAAATCGCTAAAAACCACCACCTTAAACGCACTAAATTCAGTTTTTAAGGCTTATTTTATTTATAGCTAAGATTATGACGAAGACAAGAAAACAAAATTCTAGTTTGTTTCCGTGACGAAGAGTATGTTACGGTTGTATAAGAAAACCATTGGTACATTTTTTATAAATAATTCTTTATTGAATAAAAAGTGCTTAAAGTAGTAAAAAATAAAACTACAACGCGTTTCATAAGGTCGGTTTAAAAATCGAACTTTTGAACAGAACATTACATAATTCAACATAAGACTTTGAACAGTTAACTCTAAAATCGATTTCATCATCTTTAGATACTTTAGCACCTAAAGAAATATACGTATTTGGGATCTTTAAGGTATGAAGTATTTAAGGAGTAAACAAAATTAACCAACTTTACAGTAATAAAGGACAGATTCTATCTAAGATTGCTTTATTGCATTAACACTTCACTAAATCTTTTCATCTAATATACTGCAAATCTTAGATTATTATTATTTATCAAAATCTTTATAAAAATTTTAAATATTTTTACGTCCAAAAATACTTTTAAAAAAGGTATGACATGACAAATGGTAACGCTGGTCAAGTACAACTCTGCGTGTTTATTTCTACACTGCTGCCAATTTAGCTATTTTCTCGTCAAATCCAGCGATTTTTAATAAAATTTTACAGGAAAAAATCATTTTATTTTAAAAAGTGTGATTTTTAGCGATTTATAGCTAAATTAACTTATTATTTAAAAAATTGAGCTACTTCTAATTGTCTTTGTCTCAAAATATTTCAATAATTTTATATAAAAAAGGTGGTTTTTTGCGATTTATAGGCAATTCACAAATTTTGATTGTGTTTGTTTAATAATATTTTAATAATTTTATTACAGGAAGAGTAGTTTTTAGTGATTTTAAACTAAATATACTTTCTTTTGAAAATATTGAGCAATTTTTTATTGTGTTTGTGTTACAATATTCTAATAATATTTTTCAAAAAGGGTGGTTTTAGCTGTTTATAACTTAATATACTCTCTATTTAAAATATTGAGCTATTTTTTTATTGTGTTTGTTTTATAATATTTCTCAATTTTTTAAATAATAAGTTAATTTAGCTATAAATCGCTAAAAACCACCCTTTTTTAAATAAAATTATTAAAATATTATAAAACAAACACAATAAAAAATTGCTCAATTTTTTAAATAATAAGTCAGTTTAGATATATATTAAGTTATAAACAGCTAAAACCACACTCTTTGAAAAATATTATTAGAATATTGCAAAACAAGCACAATTAAAAATTGCTCAATATTTTAAATAGAAAGTTTATTAAGTTAGAAACTGCTAAAACTACCCTTTTTGAAAAATATTATTAGAATATTGTAACACAAACACAATAAAAAATTGCTCAATATTTTAAATAGAAAGTATATTTGGTTATAAATCGCTAAGAACCACCCTTCTTGAATTAAAATTATTCAAATATTATAAAACAAACACAATAAAAAATTGCTCAATATTTTAAAAAGAAAGTATATGTAGTTATAAATCGCTCAAAAGCACCCTTTTTTAAATAAAATTACTGAAATATTATAAAACAAACACAATTAAAAATAGCTTAATATTTTAAATAGAAAGTATATTAAGTTATAAACCGCTAAATCCACCCTTTTTGAAAAATATTATTAGAATACTGTAAAACAAACACAATAAAAAATTACTCAATATTTTAAATAGAAAGTATATTTAGTTATAAATCGCTTAAAACCACCCTTTTTTAAATAACATTATTGAAATATTATAAAACGAACACAATTAAAAATAGCGCAATATTATAAACCGCTAATATTTTAAAACAAATAAAAAATTGCTCAATATTTTAAATACAAAGCTTATAAAGGTATAAACTGCTAAAACCACCCTTATTGAAAAATATTATTAGAAAATTGTAACACAAACACAATAAAAAATTGCTCAATATTTTAACTAGATTGTGTATTTGGTTATAAATCGCTAAAAACCACCCTTCTTGAATTAAAATTATTGAAATATTATAAAACAAACACAATAAAAAATTGCTCAATATTTTAAATAGAAAGTATATTTAAATGTTATTATCTTTGTTCGGCCTTTAAATTTCCAATCCTATGTGGTGGCCTCGAGCTTGTTTTATTAACATAGGAAAGTATATTTAGTTATAAATCGCTTAAAACCACCCATCTTGAATTAAAATTATTGAAATATTATAAAACAAACACAATAAATATTGCTCAATATTTTCAATAGAAAGTATATTTAGTTATAAATCGCTCAAAACCACCCTTTTTTAAATAACATTATTGAAATATTATAAAACGAACACAATTAAAAATAGCGCAATACTATAAACCGCTAAAACCACCCTTATTGAAAAATATTATTAGAATATTGTAACACAACCACAATAAAAAATTGCTGAATATTTTAAATAGGAAGTATATTTGGTTATAAATCGCTTAAAACCACCCTTCTTGAATTAAAATTATTGAAATATTATAAAACAAACACAATAAAAATTGCTCAATATTTTCAATAGAAAGTATATTTAGTTATAAATCGCTCAAAACCACCCTTTTTTAAATAACATTATTGAAATATTATAAAACAAACACAATTAAAAATAGCTCAATATTTTAAATAGAAAGTGTATTAAGTTATAAACCGCTAAAACCACCCTTTTTGAAAAATACTATTAGAATATTTTAAAACAAACACAATAAAAAATTGCTCAATATTTTAAGTTGAAAGTTTATTAAGTTATAAACTGCTAAGACCACCCTTTTGAAAAAATATTATTAGAATATTGTAACACAAACACAATAAAAGATTGCTTAATATTTTAAATAGAAAGTATATTTAGTTATAAATCGCTAAAAACCACCCTTCTTAAATTAAAATTATTGAAATATTATAAAACAAACACAATAAAAAATTGCTGAATATTTTAAATAGAAAGTATATTTAGTTATAAATCGCTTAAAACCACCCTCCTTGAATTAAAATTATTGAAATATTATAAAACAAACACAATAAACATTGCTCAATATTTTAAAAAGAAAGTATATTTAGTTATAAATCGCTCAAAACCACCGTTTTAAAAAAAAAATTTTTGAAATTTACTTTTTGAAATTTACTTATTGAAATTAATTAAATATTATAAAACAAACACAATTAAAAATAGCTCAATATTTTAAATAGAAAATATATTAAGTTATAAACCGCTAAAACCACACTTCTTGAAAAATATTATTACAATATTGTAACACAAGCACAATAAAAAATTGCTCAATATTTTAAATAGAGAGTATATTTAGTTATAAATCGCTAAAAACCACCCTTCTTAAATTAAAATTATTGAAATATTATAAAACAAACACAATAAAAAATTGCTGAATATTTTAAATAGAAAGTATATTTAGTTATAAATCGCTTAAAACCACCCTCCTTGAATTAAAATTATTGAAATATTATAAAACAAACACAATAAACATTGCTCAATATTTTAAAAAGAAAGTATATTTAGTTATAAATCGCTCAAAACCACCGTTTTAAAAAAAAAATTTTTGAAATTTACTTTTTGAAATTTACTTATTGAAATTAATTAAATATTATAAAACAAACACAATTAAAAATAGCTCAATATTTTAAATAGAAAATATATTAAGTTATAAACCGCTAAAACCACCCTTCTTGAAAAATATTATTACAATATTGTAACACAAGCACAATAAAAAATTGCTCAATATTTTAAATAGAGAGTATATTTAGTTATAAATCGCTTAAAACTACCCTTCTTGAATTAAAATTATTGAAATATTATAAAACAAACACAATAAAAAATTGCTCAATATTTTAAAAATAAAGTATATTAAGTTATAAATCGCTAAAAACCACCCTTCTTGAATTAAAATTATTGAAATATTATAAAACAAACACAATAAAAAATTGCTCAATATTTTAAATAGAAAGTATATCTGGTTATAAATCGCTAAAAACCACCCTTCTTGAATTAAAATTATTGAATTATTATAAAACAAACACAATAAAAAATTGCTCAATATTTTAAATAGAAAGTATATTAAGTTATAAACTGCTGAAACCACCCTTTTGTAAAAATATTATTAGAATATTGTAACACAACCACAATAAAAATTTGCTGAATATTTTAAATAGAAAGTATATCTGGTTATAAATCGCTAAAAACCACCCTTCTTGAATTAAAATTATTGAATTATTATAAAACAAACACAATAAAAAATTGCTCAATATTTTAAATAGAAAGTATATTAAGTTATAAACTGCTGAAACCACCCTTTTGTAAAAATATTATTAGAATATTGTAACACAACCACAATAAAAATTTGCTGAATATTTTAAATAGAAAGTATATTTGGTTATAAATCGCTTAAAACCACCCTCCTTGAATTAAAATTATTGAGATATTATCAAACAAACACAATTAAAAATAGCTCAATATTTTAAATAGAAAATATATTAAGTTATAAACCGCTAAAACCACCCTTATTGACGAATATTATTAGAATATTGTAACACAAACACAATAAAAAATTGCTCAATATTTTAAATAGAAAGTATATTTGGTTATAAATCGCTAAGAACCACCCTTCTTGAATTAAAATTATTGAAATATCATAAAACAAACACAATAAAAAATTGCTCAATATTTTAAATAGAAAGTATATTCAGTTATAAATCGCTTAAAACCACCCTTCTTGAATTAAAATTATTGAAATATTATAAAACAAACACAATAAAAATTGCTCAATATTTTAAGTTGAAAGTTTATTAAGTTATAAACTGCTAAAACAACCCTTATTGAAAAATATTATTAGAATATTGTAACACAAACACAATAAAAAATTGCTCAATATTTTAATTAGAAAGTATATTTGGTTATAAATCGCTAAAAACCACCCTTCTTGAATTAAAATTGTTGAAATATTATAAAACAAACACAATAAAAAATTGCTCAATATTTTAAATAGAAAGTATATTAAGTTATAAACCGCTAAAACCACCCTTTTTGAAAAATCTTTTTAGAATATTGTAAAACAAACACAATAAAAAATTACTCAATATTTTAAATAGAAAGCTTATTAAGTTATAAACTGCTAAAACCACCCTTATTGAAAAATATTATTAGAATATTGTAACACAAACACAATAAAAAATTGCTCAATATTTTAATTAGAAAGTATATATGGTTATAAATCGCTAAAAACCACCCTTCTTGAATTAAAATTGTTGAAATATTATAAAACAAACACAATAAAAAATTGCTTAATATTTTAAATAGAAAGTATATTAAGTTATAAACCGCTAAAACCACCCTTTTTGAAAAATCTTATTAGAATATTGTAAAACAAACACAATAAAAAATTACTCAATATTTTAAATAGAAAGCTTATTAAGTTATAAACTGCTAAAACCACCCTTATTGAAAAATATTATTAGAATATTGTTACACAAACACAATAAAAAATTGCTCAATATTTTAATTAGAAAGTATATTTGGTTATAAATCGCTAAAAACCACCCTTCTTGAATTAAAATTGTTGAAATATTATAAAACAAACACAATAAAAAATTGATCAATATTTTAAATAGAAAGTATATTAAGTTATAAACCGCTAAAACCACCCTTTTTGAAAAATCTTATTAGAATATTGTAAAACAAACACAATAAAAAATTACTCAATATTTTAAATAGAAAGCTTATTAAGTTATAAACTGCTAAAACCACCCTTATTGAAAAATATTATTGGAATATTGTAACACAAACACAATAAAAAATTGCTCAATATTTTAATTAGAAAGTATATTTGGTTATAAATCGCTAAAAACCACCCTTCTTGAATTAAAATTGTTGAAATATTATGAAACAAACACAATAAAAAATTGCCTAATATTTTCAATAGAAAGTATATTTAGTTATAAGTCGCTCAAAACCACACTTTTTTAAATAACATTATTGAAATATTATAAAACAAACACAATTAAAAATAGTTCAATATTTTAAATAGAAAGTATATTAAGTTATAAACCGCTAAAACCACCCTTATTGACAAATATTATTAGAATATTGTAACATAAACACAATAAAAAATTGCTCAATATTTTAATTAGAAAGTATATTTGGTTATAAATCGCTTAAAACCACACATCTTGAATTAAAATTATTGAATTATTATAAAACAAACACAATAAAAAATTGCTCAATATTTTAAATAGAAAGTATATTAAGTTATAAATCGCTAAAAACCTCCCTTTTTGAAATAAAGGAAAATATTATAAGAAAATAGCTTAATTTTTTAAATAATAAGAATATTAAGTAATAAATCGCTAAAAAATACACTTTTTGAAAAAAAATTATTGAAATATTATGAAAAACGTTTTGACAGCACTAATTGAAATTAATCCCCTATAAGAATTTGGGAATAATAATGTGGAAACATGGCAACAAAAAATGTCATATACAAGGAATATATTTTGCAGACAGTCTCGGCAATTAAACGCAACGTATGCAGCTGTTCGTCATATGTGCGCTGCCCCAAAAAATCGATTTTTAAACGACTTCTAAAAAGTTTAGAAGAAAAATATTGAATTTATATTTCGAAAATATTGCAATTTGTAATATTTCATCAAAAAAAGTTATGATTTTTTCTGTTCGCATAATATGCCCTGTGCATACATATATATACATATACATATACATATACATATACATATACATATACATATACATATACATATACATATACATATACATATACATATACATATACATATACATATACATATACATATACATATACATATACATATACATATACATATACATATACATATACATATACATATACATATACATATACATATACATATACATATACATATACATATACATATACATATACATATACATATACATATACATATACATATACATATACATATACATATACATATACATATACATATACATATACATATACATATACATATACATATACATATACATATACATATACATATACATATACATATACATATACATATACATATACATATACATATACATATACATATACATATACATATACATATACATATACATATACATATACATATACATATACATATACATATACATATACATATACATATACATATACATATACATATACATATACATATACATATACATATACATATACATATACATATACATATACATATACATATACATATACATATACATATACATATACATATACATATACATATACATATACATATACATATACATATACATATACATATACATATACATATACATATACATATACATATACATATACATATACATATACATATACATATACATATACATATACATATACATATACATATACATATACATATACATATACATATACATATACATATACATATACATATACATATACATATACATATACATATACATATACATATACATATACATATACATATACATATACATATACATATACATATACATATACATATACATATACATATACATATACATATACATATACATATACATATACATATACATATACATATACATATACATATACATATACATATACATATACATATACATATACATATACATATACATATACATATACATATACATATACATATACATATACATATACATATACATATACATATACATATACATATACATATACATATACATATACATATACATATACATATACATATACATATACATATACATATACATATACATATACATATACATATACATATACATATACATATACATATACATATACATATACATATACATATACATATACATATACATATACATATACATATACATATACATATACATATACATATACATATACATATACATATACATATACATATACATATACATATACATATACATATACATATACATATACATATACATATACATATACATATACATATACATATACATATACATATACATATACATATACATATACATATACATATACATATACATATACATATACATATACATATACATATACATATACATATACATATACATATACATATACATATACATATACATATACATATACATATACATATACATATACATATACATATACATATACATATACATATACATATACATATACATATACATATACATATACATATACATATACATATACATATACATATACATATACATATACATATACATATACATATACATATACATATACATATACATATACATATACATATACATATACATATACATATACATATACATATACATATACATATACATATACATATACATATACATATACATATACATATACATATACATATACATATACATATACATATACATATACATATACATATACATATACATATACATATACATATACATATACATATACATATACATATACATATACATATACATATACATATACATATACATATACATATACATATACATATACATATACATATACATATACATATACATATACATATACATATACATATACATATACATATACATATACATATACATATACATATACATATACATATACATATACATATACATATACATATACATATACATATACATATACATATACATATACATATACATATACATATACATATACATATACATATACATATACATATACATATACATATACATATACATATACATATACATATACATATACATATACATATACATATACATATACATATACATATACATATACATATACATATACATATACATATACATATACATATACATATACATATACATATACATATACATATACATATACATATACATATACATATACATATACATATACATATACATATACATATACATATACATATACATATACATATACATATACATATACATATACATATACATATACATATACATATACATATACATATACATATACATATACATATACATATACATATACATATACATATACATATACATATACATATACATATACATATACATATACATATACATATACATATACATATACATATACATATACATATACATATACATATACATATACATATACATATACATATACATATACATATACATATACATATACATATACATATACATATACATATACATATACATATACATATACATATACATATACATATACATATACATATACATATACATATACATATACATATACATATACATATACATATACATATACATATACATATACATATACATATACATATACATATACATATACATATACATATACATATACATATACATATACATATACATATACATATACATATACATATACATATACATATACATATACATATACATATACATATACATATACATATACATATACATATACATATACATATACATATACATATACATATACATATACATATACATATACATATACATATACATATACATATACATATACATATACATATACATATACATATACATATACATATACATATACATATACATATACATATACATATACATATACATATACATATACATATACATATACATATACATATACATATACATATACATATACATATACATATACATATACATATACATATACATATACATATACATATACATATACATATACATATACATATACATATACATATACATATACATATACATATACATATACATATACATATACATATACATATACATATACATATACATATACATATACATATACATATACATATACATATACATATACATATACATATACATATACATATACATATACATATACATATACATATACATATACATATACATATACATATTAGGGTGGCCGTTATTTTTTTTATTTTGATTTCTTATATTCTCCCCCCCTAAATCGGTTCAGTTTTATATAAAAAAAAAATACAAAAAAATTTCGTAGCGATAAGTTGTGTTTTAGGGAGGGCGTCCGTCCCTCAAAGTTTGCCATCAAGCCATTTATTCAAATGTAATTTGTTTGCGTATGACTATCTTCTAAAAACAACATTTTACAAGAATATGATATATGGCAATATTTTAGCTCTTCTAGTCGACAACATAAGCATCTAAGAAAGTTTTTTGCTAAAATCAATATTTTAGAAAATAATTAAGAAAATAAGAACAAAATACCAAACATTTTATATACGTTTTATATATATAAAAGGGGGATTTAATGTCAAGTGACCCAATTTTGAAATAGATGTCTTTCGATTTAAATGAAATTTACACCAATTTTAGTACTGTTAGATAGTAGCTTAGACATAGGATTGGCAACTCTGCTTTTAAGCTGTCAAAAAGTGAAATACTTAAGCAGTGCTATTATTTCGTTTATTTTCCAAGTTAAATTAATAGTTACACGTTCTAAACCACTGAAACATAAACTATCGGTGAATTCTGCATACCAGTTTGTTGGAGTACAGTACAAATACAGCCAGTATTCAACATTTTTGATGGATTTTTTCAACTGGATTTGGTACAAGTATTTGGTGATATTGTTGTAACTTGCGCTTTTTTTTTCTTTTGTAAATATCAGCTGTTTTTGTTATTACTTAAAGATTGCCTCGTAGTATATTTATTATATCACTGTATGCCTAAAAGTATGCCCTTACTTTTAATTTTTAAATACAATAATAACCAGTGTTTAAAAAGGCTAAAATAATAACCAGGGTTTAAAAAGCTACTTCCATAGTAAATCAAAGCTACGAAAAGACTGTAGTTGTAGTAAAAAATAAAAACAAAAAAAAAAAAAAAACTAATGAGTTTTAAGCGCCACAGAAATTTGTCATCACCGGAACAATTAATCAATAATAATAACAAGAAGCAATTAACGACTAATATTATGGATAATCAAACTACTCCTGATGTATTTTCTTGGGATAAGCTCTGCAATCTTTTAGATGCAAAATTAAAAGATGTCACCAGAAAGGAAGACCTTGTATCAATCAAAACAGAAATTGAGGAACTTAGAGAAGAAAACGTTAAACTAAGAAATGACATCAACAAACTTACAACTCGCCTTGAATATATTGATCGAAGGACTCGTTCAGCGAATATTGTTGTTAGTGGCTTAAATAGCAATAACAACAACGAAGCTAAAAATGAATTTACTAAATTATGCACCAACGTACTTAAGGTTTACATACATATTATAAATGCGCGTAAATTGCCATCGAAAAATACATTTTTATTTACACTGGAAACAAATATGCAAGCTATCAATGTAATAGCTGCCAAGGGTAACTTGAATGATGGTTCGATTTTTATTCAAAAGGATTACACCAATGAAGAACAAAATGTGAGATATAATTTAAGGCAAATAAATAAAGCTGTTGCAAACCCTCAAAATAATTTGAAGGTCAGGATGGGTGAATTCTGTATTTTTATTAATAACAAAAGATACACTTGGTCCATGGGAAAAGCAGTTGCTAATTGTAATGATGATGCTGAGTTTTTAAGAAATTTATTGTCTGAAGCCAATTCCTCTATAGGTGTCACAGTTCGAAAAATGAACAATAATATTGAAGATGTTGCTACAACCTCAACAAATGTCCCTGCACAATAGCAATACAATACATGCCGTTTAGTCTCATATAATGTAGCAAACCTTGCCAGTTCTCTTAGTTTAGGAAATTTTGTAACTTTTATAAATAAATTTGATATTTTCTTCCTTTTTGAAACTCATGTCATAGCTGAAAAACGACAACTTTTTACTACATACTTTCAAAATTACAAATTATATTGGATTGATGCAAAGAAAACCCAAAATGCTGGTCGTGCTAGCGGTGGATGCTTGTATGGCTTCAAAAAGGAAATACAAAAAGCTTTTAAATTAAAATTTTTGATTCATGCAAATAATAACGTTATACTAACAGCTAATCTTGATGGTAATTTGTTTTATTTTATACCCCGCTATTTAAACTGCACTAATTGGAACGTAGATTTTGAATCGTTTGAAAATTTTTTGCTAGAACTTTCTCCTACAAACTTTTGCATAGTTGGTGATTTGAATGCACGTATAGGTGATGAGCAAATTTTAGATCCTAACCTTCTACACAACCTTCCACATATTAATAAGATCAGACTCTCGAAAGACACAACGTGTAATACAAAAGGAAGCAGGCTTATAGATCTAGTTGAAAACTTCGGAGGCATAGTACTTAATGGTAGGACAGTTGGTGACGCACAGGGTGAATATAGTTTTTGTGGCGGAAGTGGTAGCTCTGTTATAGACTACTGTATTGGTTCTCAGAGTTTTTTGAACTTCGTTGATGATTTTAGTATTGCTTGTAAACCTTACTCTGACCATATGCCGCTTGTACTTAAACTAATTGTTCCAATGTCTCACAATAGAGCTGCAGCCGATTCAGTACCCCAAAGAATACGATGGAATGATAAATTTGCGGTAAAGTACTCAGAAAATTTAACGATTCTTACTAGAAATACAAATTTTGCACCCAATATCTCTGTCGATGAAATGGTACTAACTGTTAAAAACAAAATCTTAAAAGCTAACGTTACTACCAACAATAAATTTTGCTTTGAACCAAAACAAAAATGGTTCAATTGGAAATGTGCACGCTCGCGAAAAAATATGATGAAACTTCTTAACAAGTATAGAAAAAAACATACAAATGCAAATAAGGCAAAGTATCTTTCTGCCAAAGCCAAATATCTAAGAATATGCAAAAATAGTAAACTTGAATTGTATGTAAAAAATTTAGAAAAACTTAACTTTGTTAACTGCAGTAAAGCCTGGTGGAAACTGTCAAATGATATGAAAACACGAACGTGCATTACGAGGGGTGACTTAACATCAGATGACTTTCATATACATTTTAGTACTATGCTCGAAAACACAGAACACGCAAATTTAATACAATGGTGTATGCCTTGTTTTACTGATGCTTTTCTTGATTCACCAATTGAACTCTGTGAGCTCTCTTCAGTGCTACGTTCATTAAAACATAACAAAGCTCCAGGATCTGATGGCATCAGTTATGAATTTTATAGATATGCTCCCGTTTGTTTCGTAAACGAAATTCTTTGTCTGCTTAACCAAATTTTCTTAAAGGAAACCATACCAAGCAGCTTTAAAAAGTCAATTCTGATTCCACTTTTGAAGAAAGGAGATCCAAATAGTCCAACAAATTATCGAGGATTATCGTTAATTGACACATTGTGTAAAATTTTTAATAATATTCTCTTAAACCGTATAACTAATTGGATTGATGTCAACAACATAATAAACGAGTATCAGGCAGGCTTTAGAAAAAACTACTCTACAATTGATAACGTTTATAATCTAGCAAATATTGTTCATTTAAATAAGCTTAACGGCAAAAACACATACGCTTTCTTTGTGGATTTTTCCTGCGCATTTGATATGATACCAAGGAATTCTCTTTTTTACAAATTATCCTGTATGGGGTTATCGTCAAAGATAATTCGCATCTTACAACTTTACTATGAAAATAACACAAGTCAAGTACTTTATGGTAACACATTTTCCGATCCATTCAGTGTAGACAACGGTGTGAAGCAGGGATGTATACTTAGTCCTATTTTGTTTGCTTTATACCTTAACGACCTAGCTGAAGCATTTCCTGGTGGTGTAAATGTAGTAGATGAACCTATAAAAATTCTTCTATACGCTGACGACATTGTCATCTTATCTGATTCGCCAAATATTTTACAGAATATGATTGATAAACTTTATACGTACTGCAACATTTGGTCCCTAAAGATTAATCTTTCTAAGTCTAAAATATTAATATTTCGCAGTGGAACAAGAATATCGAAGAATCTGAAATGGAATTATGGCGAAGATGATATAGAAATCGTTAATAACTATAGATATTTAGGCATGGACCTTAATTTCAACTTGTCTTTCAAAAAACATATAGAAAATAAATTAACTACTTCTAAAATGGCGATTTCTTCAACATGGGCAAGATACATAAACCACCCCAAAATTTCAAACAGCAACAAACTAAAAATATTTAATGCAGCATCTAAATCTATTATGTTTTACGGAGCCCAAATCTGGGGTTTTAAAAAATATGATGAAGTTGAAAAATTGTTCAGGTTTTTTATAAAAAAGATGCTTCTTTTACCAAGCAATACACCAAATTACATGCTTTATATTGAAACTGGCTTAAACTCTTTATACGTTAATACCTTAAAGCTCCACTTTGATTACGTTAATAAAGCACTGCGCATGCCTAGTTGCAGATTGCCACGTATTTTAGCTGAAAAGGTTATAGCTAAAAAGACGTATTGGGCAGAGGAATGGATCACTTTATGTGGAAATATTAAATTTGTACCCGACAATGCTGAAATCCCTATATGTTTATACTCAAAACAAATTCTAGACCTTTTATCAACTAAGGAAAGAGAAGATCTATTGGTTAACGCAAGGAACTCTCAATTTCACGATTTATATTCGCAGGTTGATTATTGCATGAAACCCCTTTTTGCTTTAGATTTGTCTTGTCGAGCTGCAAGTTTAATAATAAGAGCAAGAGGTGGATTATTAGATATTAATGCCAGGGCCTTCAAAAGTTCATCAATTGGTCTGTGCTCACTTTGTAACCTAGACGCTGCAGAAAACACTCTACACCAAATTGGAATATGTCCAATATACTACGAGTTCAGATTAAAATATTTTGGAAAAACTACTTTAGATTTGAATGAAGTTCTGAATATATTAAATGGTTTTGAATTTGATTACTTTACATTGTATAAATATTTGGAAATTTGTCTTAAATACAGGAAACTAATATTAAATGAATTTGAATAAACTCTGTATATTAATGAATTTAATAACCTCTTTATTATAAATTTTATGAAAAAAAAAAAAAAAAAAAAAAAAAAAAAAAAATTTTGAAACAACGTATGTAAATAAATGAAATAACGCATAGCTTTATATATGCCAATCTGGCTCACAACTATCATGTTATGCCAAATATAGATAATATAGTAATATTTAATCTCTAAGATTGTAAATATGTAATATAAATATCTATTAAATAAATAAATAATAAATAAATAATAGTAGCTTAGACACAAATTTTCAACAAGATCGGTCAAAAAGTTTCTGAGTTAGAGGGGGTCAAAGTTTGACATTTTGGCCATACAGGTGTTCTTTCTCATCCATGTAACTTATTACCTATTGGTGTAAGCAAAATTTGTCCCAAGTAGCTTAGATAGCTTTTTGATCAAAGTTTTTAAAAAAATTTTTTTTGTTTTTTTAAAAAATTTTTTAAATTTTTTTTTTTTTAAATTTAACACTTGGCTAAAAAAAAATAAAAAAAAGTTTTAAATTTAAAAAAAATAATTAAAAAATTTTTAAAAAAAAACAAAAAAATATTTTTAAAAAAGATTGATTAAATAGCTATCTAAGCTACTTGGGACAAATTTTGCTAACACCAATAGGTAATAAATCACATGGATGAGAAAGAACACCTGTATGGCAAACTTTGACCCCCTCTACCTCTGAAACATTTTGACCGATCTTGTTGAAAATTTGTGTGTAAACTACTATCTAATAGGACTAACCTTGGTGTAAATTTCATACAAATCGGAAGACATCGATTTCAATATTGTGTCACTTGACATTAAATCGCCTTTTTATATATGATGAATTTCATGTAAAAATCGAGATGCATTGAACCCGACCCCCTCAGATATCGATGAAATTTTGTTCATAGCTAAATTTGATCAATACAAACAAACTCTCATTTTTTGAAATGACTGTTTTGCGATTTTTTGGGCGTGACACAGTGGGAACGTTTTCGAAAAAACGCGAAAATGGTCGAAAAGAGCTCCATTTAAACTACAATAACTCAGAATCGGCTAAACCGATTTCCATGATCTTAGTATCATTAAAAAGATATTTTAACAGGCTTTATGACACGTTTAAAAAAAAGAAACACTGTAAAAAAATTTATAACAAAAAAAAATTTTAACTGACGAAAAAACCAAAAAGATCAAGGGTTTTTTTACAGTGTATTAATTTTTTAGAAAGGTTTATCCTTCATCTATACCATATCAAAAAATAAAAATGGGTTCTTTTGTAGTTTTTTTTATATAATTTTTTAAGTAGTGTCACTTCTAGTAATTGCCCTTATATTTTATAACAAAAAAAAATTTTAGGTAACGAAAAACCAAAAAAGATCAAGGATTTTTTACAGTGTATTACTTTTTTAGAAAGGTATTTCCTTCACCTATAACATATCCAAAAAGTAAAATGGGTTCTTTTTTATTTTTTTTTTTAAATAATTTTTTAAGTAGTGTCACTTTTAGTAATTGCCCTTATATTTAATAAAAAAAAAAAAATTTAGGTAACGAAAAACCAAAAAAGATCAAGGATTTTTTACAGTGTATTACTTTTTTAGAAAGGTATTTCCTTCACCTATAACATATCCAAAAAGTAAAATGGGTTCTTTTTTATTTTTTTTTTAAATAATTTTTTAAGTAGTGTCACTTCTAGTAATTCCGCAAAATTCTGAATAAAAAAATCAATCGGCCATATTCCCGTTGGCGTTTTCGTTTAAAAACGTCACAAAAACGACAATTTGGCATCACCGTTGACGTTATCGACACTTATCGGAATTGAAACGGCATTCTCTAATTTGAAACGAAAATAAAACCGACAAAAGAACGTTTATTTTTTGTCGTCGCCATTTAAAGCGTCGAAATTAAAACGACTGTGATTAAAAGAAAAGAAAAATGAAGATAACTTCGTTAAAGCAGTTTGAAACTTTAGTTGCTGAAATGGAAAAAGAATAAAACCATAAAACCATTAAATTTCGAAAGCTTTTGGAGAGAAATTTCAGAGAAATTGAATCCATTAGGACCTCCAGTTCGTGACGGTGACGGTTGGCACAAAGTAAGTAAAAATAAAAAAACAGCAATGATTAATTTAAATTTTGGTACAAAAATTGTTTAATACAATTCAAAGGTGTGGAAGGACTTGAAATTCAAAGTGAAAAAGAAGCTGGTAAACAACAAAGCTGAAGCTAAAGCAACAGGAGGAGGAGTTAATAAGCAGGTTCCGTTATCTCCATTGGAAGAAGCTGTTGCTAATTTATTAGAATTTGATAAACAAGTGAACCCGGTCGGTGATGAATTAGGATTCGGAGAAGAAGTACAGTTTGCAGCGTACCCAACTGAAAAAGAAACTCCCAATACTACTGCGGAAAATTTAGTTATTACTTCATCCGAAACAAACCTCAATCATGATTTGCCTACTGCTTCAACAAGGGTACGGTCCACATCCAATTCCAAGACTGCTGAAAAGGAAAGGGTGACATTATTAAGGATGCAAACCGAAGTACTACAAGAGCGATGCAGTCACTCCAAGTCTATAAAGGGATATTTAAAAGATATCTCTATTTATCAGAAGAAGAGACTGCAAATAGAAGAGGAACGACTTAAAATATTTAAAAGAAAAACAGAAAAAGAAGAAAAGCTACTGGAACTTGATGCCTCCATAAAGAAGAAGAAACTAGAATTATTGGAAAGACAATTAAATCCTAATAATTAATTTACTTTTATTGAAATTTTTGTTTATTTATATTTTTGTTTGAAATACATACATACATACATATGATCATTTTATAAATTTTACTTAAGCTAAATTAAACTGTTACAAAAAAGAGTTCTTAATGGAATCTCTTATTCTGGTAGCTTCGGTAGAATCACCCCTTTCATTTTCATTACTCATAGCATTCGTTTCCCTTTCCTCTAAAGGAATTTGTGCATCACTATCGGGAAACGATGTATTGTATTCAACACAAATATTGTGGAGAGCTGAGCAGGCGTTGACGATTTGCGTAATTTTTTGAGAATCATAGTGCAACTCACGTGCTCCAAGCAGGCATCGAAATCGCGATTTGAGCACTCCTATCACCCTTTCAATAATATTTCTCGCCTTTGCATGCACCAAGTTGTAATGACTTTCTGCACTATGTTCATCCGCTGATCGGTAGGGCGTCATCAAAAATGGTTCCAGCGGGTAACCAGCATCCCCTAAAAACTTAACTGTAATACTGATTTTACTTTATTTGAAATTACATACCGAGAATCCAAGAATTGCGTTCACCAGCATCATATTTTTCCCGTATAAACCTTCTAACACGGCTGGTGTTCCAAATTAAGGAATCATGAGCAGAGCCTGGATGTCTGGCATCTATATATCTTATACGCATCTTATGGTCACAAATCTATTTATAAATATGTAATAAAGAAAATAAGTTAGTAACTCAATTTTTACTAGTATTTTAATTAACAGCTTGTACTTACTATCATTGCATTTATGCTGAAGAAACCTTTCCTATTGTAATATAAATGTTGAGAACTCTTGTTAGGCCCTACCATTTTAAAGTGCGTCCCGTCTACACAGCCAATGATTCCAGGAAAACCAGTTCGCTCATAAAAAAATCTCTTGCATTCTGCTATTTCATCATCCGACATTTTAAATTTCACCCAAGTTTTACAAATCGTGGTACTCATCGCATCCAAAACTTCAGACAAAATTTTACTAACCGTAGGTTGAGCTAGCGATAAGTTGAAGTCATTTCCAACGCTTAGCTGATATGACCCTTGTGCAAAGAATCTTAAAGCGGTTGCCAATTTTGTTGTTGGTGTTATTGCTGACTTACGCATACCGCATTTAAGTTTTGGACCGATTTCTTCCAACACATATTTGAAGGCAGTTTTGTTGAGCCTAAATGTATCCACAAACCTGAAAATATACATAATTACGTATATTTATTTATATATTAAAATGTTTCAATTAAAATAAATTTTCTTACACAGAATCAGGAATTGAGAAGATGTCAACTTGCTGCCGCAACATCCTTCGATGTGTATTCATATTAATTATTTCTTCATCTTCACTTGAACTTGAAAAATAAAATTCAGTGCTCGACATTTTTTGTTTTGTCAAATAAAATTTTTAAATTAAAGGAAAAAACTTTCAAAAATTTGCGAAACTATAAACAACAATAAAGTAAAATTAGGCAGCACTATTATAGTGCTGCCAAATTTTTTATTTGTTTTCGATAACTCCTCGTCTTCGTTTCGATATACTTCAAGAATGCCAACTTAAAAACGAAGCGACGATAAAAACGACAACGACATAGAAACAACAATAAGGACGACAACGCCAACGGGAATATGGCCGAATGTATTCTTCATAATAATTTTCTATTTTGTCATAAACATTTATTACTTTACCCATAATAAAGAGAAATATATATAGAACAAAAAATTCATAATTCATAATTATAAACAGTTTCGAGAAGCCAAGATATCCCATTACAATTTTTACGCGTATATTTTAAAAATTTGAGTGAATATGAATTCAAACAATAAGTACAGATGCATAAAAATATCTAATAAGTGTTGCGCTTCGCTTCGTAAAATAAGTGAAAACGAGGCTGCAAATATAATTGAATATTTTCCAGCTGTCGCCAACATTCATTGTAGCCGTATTTGCGAAACTTGCCGGAATACACTGAGAAAAGCGCGCAGTCGTAATGAATCCAACGTGGAGCAGAATGAAGTCTCAAATTATTTACCAACAACGCCCAGCGATGAAGTTAGCGAAGAATTGAATGAACTTCCAACTTGTAATGCAAACATCGAAAGGACGGAAGTCATTGAAAATATAAATGATCATATTATTCCTCATCTACCAAACCAAATGTCGCCTCTTAAAAGGAAATATATGAAACAAGATGCATACAGAAATAGAAAATCACTGCAAATTTTCGAAAATATAGCAGATTTACTTGGAGCTGATCCATTATCTGATTTGTCAGCGCAACTTGAAAACGTCAAAGCCATTTACGAAGAAATTTTGGAAAACATCAAATAGAGAACAGCTCAAATCTTTTGGAAAAGCAAAAACTTTTATCTCTCTTACCAATCAATATGAGTCACGCAGAAATTAAAGATCGTTTTTGGGATGATATATCTCACGATTGTATCAAAAAAAGTAAAGATATCCAAAGGAATAAAACGAAGTTTGCAGATATCAATCTTTTTAAAATGAGCAGACGTAGTTTACCAACCGAAACTCTAAGCACAGTCAAGTTATTTTATGAAGATGATGAAATTAGCCGAATGATGCCTGGATCGCAAGATTCAATTACTGTTAAACAAGGAAACTTACGTGAAAAAGTTCAAAAAAGACATTCGGTACGTATTACTAGAAGTGACACTACTTAAAAAATTATTTAAAAAAAAATAAAAAAGAACCCATTTTACTTTTTGGATATGTTATAGGTGAAGGAAATACCTTTCTAAAAAAGTAATACACTGTAAAAAATCCTTGATCTTTTTTGGTTTTTCGTTACCTAAAATTTTTTTTTGTTATAAAATATAAGGGCAATTACTAGAAGTGACACTACTTAAAAAATTATATAAAAAAAACTAAAAAAGAACCCATTTTTATTTTTTGATATGGTATAGATGAAGGATAAACCTTTCTAAAAAATTAATACACTGTAAAAAAACCCTTGATCTTTTTGGTTTTTTCGTCAGTTAAAATTTTTTTTTGTTATAAATTTTTTTACAGTGTATTTCTTTTTTTTTTTTTTTAACGTGTCATAAAGCCTGTTAAAATATCTTTTTAATGATACCAAGTTCATGGAAATCGGTTTAGCCGATTCTGACTTATTGTAGTTTAAATGGAGCTCTTTTCGACCATTTTCGCGTTTTTTCGAAAACGTTCCCACTGTGTCACGCCCAAAAAATCGCAAAACAGTCATTTCTAAAAATGAGAGTTTGTTTGTATTGATCAAATTTAGCTATGAACAAAATTTCATCGATATCTGAGGGGGTCGGGTTCAAAATTTCAGTTTTATCTCGATTTTTAAATGAAATTCATCATATATAAAACGTATATAAAATGTTTGGTATTTTGTTGTTATTTTCTTAATTATTTTCTAAGATATTAGTCTTAGCAAAAAACTTTCTTGGAGGCTTATGTTGTTGACTAGAAGAGCTAAAATATTGCCATATATCATATTCTTGTAAAATGTTGTTTTTAGAAGATAGTCATACGCAAACAAATTACATTTGAATAAATGGCTTGATTGCAAACTTTGAGGGGCGGACGCCCTCCCTAAAACACAACTTATCGCTACGAAATTTTTTTTCTAATTTTTTTTACATAAAACTGAACCGATTTGGAGGGGGAGAGTAAAAGAAATCAAAAAAAAAAAGCTCTCCATACAACTAACGGCCACGCTAATACATATACATATACATATACTGTTTAAGACTGGGTCTTAAATAAAACACGGTTCACTTTTAGGTTTTAATAATTTAACAATTTAAATTTATTTAATTTAATTTCAATGTCTTAATTTGTTTAGTTTTAGTTACAGTTTGTTTCTTTTTGTTTGTTATTGGTTTGTTTATTTATTTTACATATGTTTTTGTTTTTGTATTTTTACTGTTTGTTGTTCACTATTTAATGTTTACTAATCGACTGACTTTAAAATGTTTTTTAATACACAAAAAGGGTCACAAAATATAAAAGAAGTTTTGTACTAAATATAACGGGATATACTGAGTGCAAATTTAACAACAATTTAACATAATCATGTATACAAATGAATATGAATATGAAGAATAAAGAAAATAAAATATTACAAGTGGTTAGCAGGCAGGGTCGTCGTTGCTGGTAAGGGTCATCTCTAAACATTCCGCCCCCCATGATATGGTGAAATATTCAACTGGGCTCAACTTCTTCAAGGGGTCCGGAAAATAAACAGCCACATTATATCACCTTGTTTTTGGTTTTCATCAAATAGAATGCTGGAGTAAAGATGTTGTTACCAGGGGGTGAACTGTGTGCCATAGTTTTAGACGTGGTGTTGTTGAAAAATAGTAAACTGAGATGAGACCATACGACCAATGGCACAAAAGATATTTGTGTTTTTCTTGCGTGACTTTTACTGGAATTATACAAAATAATTTTTTAGAAATGTGTATTTAATTATTAAATAATAGTACGAGTTTCGTTATGGGTCTCGTAATAATTCCATTTGTAGTTCGAATATCAACTACTCTGATATTTTTATCGGGTCCGAGGTAGGTTTTGGTAATTCGACCTAATTTCCATTCATTAGGTGGCAGATTACTGTCTTTGATGACAACTAAATCGTCAACTTTGAGATTTTGGTGTTGATATTTCCATTTATATCGACGATGCAGCTCACTTAAATATTCTGATTTCCATCTTTCGCAGAAAGTATGGTAAATAATTTTTAGACGTCTCCATCGGTTGGCGAGGGTCAAGTTTTCGTTGCAGGAGTTAGCGGTGATAGATCAGTTGGGTCGTCACTAGCACGACTTAAGGGTCTGGAGTTTAGACAGGATTCAATTCGGTTCAAAATTGTAGAAAACTCTTCAAATGTAAACTTCATGTTTGGAGTCATTTTACGTAAATGGGTCTTGAAGGATTTAACACCGGCTTCCCATAGTCCTCCCATGTGTGGAGTGCCAGGGGGTATAAATTTCCATTCCACGTTCTGATGACTGTAGTGATGAATTATTTGTTGTTGAAGATTTTTTACAAATTCGAGTCGATCCTTTCTTATAAGTTCTGCAGCTCCAACGAAATTTGTTCCATTGTCGGAATAAATTTTAGATGGACATCCCCGTCTTCCAATAAATCTGGCAAAAGCATCTAGAAAAGCCTGAGTTGAAAGGTCACTTACTGCTTCCAAGTGTATTGCTTTGGTGGCAAGGCAGACAAAAATATACACATAGCCTTTTGTAATGAGGCATGCTCGACCTGTGAAATTTCTTATGTTGAAGGGTCCAGCATAGTCTACGCCAGTGATTGTAAAGGGTCTGGAGAGTGTCGTGCGTTCTGGAGGTAATGACGCCATAATTTGTTCTTGAGTCCGTTTTTTGTGTAAAATGCAAGTTTTGCAGTTACGAATAACGATTTTTACTAGAGTTTTTAATTTACAAATCCAAAATTCTGTTCTTATACTTCGAATCATAAGTTGGTTTCCACCATGTAAAGTTATTTTGTGAGTGAATTCTGCGATGAGTCTCGATAGTTGACAATTATATGGCAGTATAATTGGAAAGCGTTCATTATAGTTTAAAGATGGTGATAAAGTTAGTCTACCATTTGCTCGCATAATTCCTTTGAGGTCTAAGAAAGGATTTATGGGTTTTTCTTCTAACGTTGTGTCATTAGAAGATTTTGGCATAGGCCATTGATGTTTTGGTAATTTTAGCCACGTGGGTCCATACCACCACAAATTATTGTTTTTCAAGTCTTCCGGTGAACATCCTCTGCTAGCGACATCAGCTGGGTTTTCTTTAGAGTCCACATGTTGCCAGTTTTGAGTTCCGACTTTTTGTGAAATCTCAGATACGCGGTTTCCTACAAATGTGTTCCAGCAATTTGGAGGCCTTTTTAGCCACGACAACACTATTGTTGAGTCTGTCCAGAAATAAGCTTTTAACTTGTAGTTATAAAGATTTGGTAAGATTCCAGCGGCTAAGTTTGCTAATAAGACCGATCCGCATAATTCAAGTCTTGGCGAAGTCAATTTTTTAAGAGGTGCGACCCGTGTCTTTGAGGTAAGGAGAAAGGTGTATACAAGGTTGTATTCAATTTCGATTCGGGCGTAAAGTACTGCAGAATAAGCTTTTTCTGATGCGTCACTAAACCCATGTATTTCGATCAAACCGGTAGGAGTATATTTTATCCAACGAGGTATTTTGAGCGAGTCAATAGATGGGCAATTTTTTACGAATTTCTGCCACCTGAGGCATGTTTGTGGCTTTAAAAAATCGTCCCATTCTATTTTTTCTAACCAGATAGTTTGCATTATAATTTTTGCTTCGACAATAATTGGTGACAACCAGCCGCAAGGGTCAAAGAATTTGGCGATAGTAGACAAAACCTCACGTTTGGTATACACTTTTTTGGTTTCAACTTCAGGGGCAGTGAAAGTGAAAGAGTCTGAAGAAATATTCCACTTTATCCCAAGGGTTTTTGCTGCTGCATTTTCTGATAAGTTTAGCCAGTCTAGTGGTAAAAGGGTTTCTTTCGGCATATCTTGAATTACTCGTGGGTCATTTGATGTCCATTTCATTAACTTAAATCCTGCTGATTCAAGGGCAAGTGATAACTCTTTTCTAGATTTGATAGTGTCATCTATGGTATGACCACCTGCAAGTACGTCGTCCACATACATGTTTTCCTGAAGAATTTTTGATTCCATTGGAAAAAGTGGTTTGATGTCGTTGGCTAGTTGAATTAGTGTCCTTATTGCCAAGAATGGTGCACAATTTACTCCAAATGTCACTGTTAGGAGCTCAAAATCCTCAATAGGCTCATTTGGCGATTTTCGAAACAATATTCTTTGATAACGGGTTTCAGATGGGTGAACGAGTATTTGACGGTACATTTTTGTGATATCTGCATTAAATACGAACCGAAAGAATCTCCACTTGAGTATAAGGAGCACTAGGTCCTGTTGGAGAACGGGTCCTGGATACAAGATGTCGTTCAAACTTTTCTTGTTTGATGTTGGACAAGAGGCGTTAAAAACTACTCTTAGTTTTGTGGTGAGCCTGTCTGGTTTTATTACTGCATGGTGCGGCAGGTAATAATTTGGAGTTTTTTCGATTTCTTGGGAAGAGAGTTTTCTCATGTGTCCCAACTCAAGGTATTCTAGAATTGTTTGGTCATATTGCGTCTTTATGTCGGGTCTGGTGCAGAGCATTTTCTCCATACGTAGGAACTGAGCCATCGCAATATTTCTAGAAGTACCTATCTCGTTTTCAATTTTTAAGGGTAGGGTAACTAAATACCTCCCTATTGAGTTTCTGGTTGTGGCTTTGCTGTAGTGATTTTCGCAATAGATATCTTCGTTTGACCGCAAAATTGATTTTGGGGTATCCTCCACCTCCCAAAAGCGTGTGAGGATTTCGTCTGTTGATACCGTATTGCATAGTGATACTGAAGATGTGGATTGAATCGTTTGTTTAGTTGGTCCCCCCACAATCCAGCCAAATACTGTTTTTTGTGCCAAAAGGGATCCAATAGATTTCATGGGAATGTCTAAGCAATAAATGGATGGGCCTAAATCGAGACCGATTAGTAAGTCTATTGGACGACTTGTTGTGAAGTAAGGGTCTGCTAATTGTAGGTTGGCAGTTTTGCTTAGATGCTTCGAGTCTAAAGTTTGCGGTGGTAAATTAGGAGGAAGGACTTGAGGACTGGTGCCCAAACTTCTAATTTAAAACTAGGGTCCACTCGGGAACAAAGATTAAACAAGCAAGCTTTTGTTGAAATTTCTGATACGTTTTGATTCAATCCAGAAACGTGAACTAGGTTTGGTTTAGTTGGTAGTTTGAGTCGATTTTTTAACTTTTCTGAAATAAAGGTTGACTGCGATCCAGGGTCGATGATAGCTCTTGCCTCGAATCTTTGACCTTTTGATTCAATGTGAACAACGGCAGTAAACAGCAGGGTTTCCCTATCAGACCTATTCTGAAGGGATGGTTGTGATTTTTGTAGAGTCAAGGAAGTAAGGTTAGGAATGCCTGTTCTGGAAGTGGACTGTATGTTCATTGATTGTGCTGCGGCACTTGTGCTGGGTTGCTGCTCAGCGTTATTTTGTGGCAAACCTGTAGGCTGAGTTATCGTTGCCTTGTGTAACAAAGTGTTGTGTTTTTGCTTGCAAATTCTACAACTGAATTTACTTTGACAATCTGTCACACTGTGCTCGATTGAATGGCAGTTATAACATGAGTTCGTTACTCTGACTAAATGAATCCTATCGCTTACATTTTTTGCCAGAAATGTGGGACACAATCGTAGTGGATGAGACTCTTTACAGTTCTGGCAGGTATAGAATGAGTCATTACGATTGCCTTTAGCAGATTTTGTGGTATTTTTTATTTGTGACCTGTTTTCAATAAATGAGGTATTGGTTTGAAGAGCGTGTACATTTTCTCCTTTAGATTGTTTGTGGTTAGGGTCCTGCTTGAAATGGGTCGATTTCGCCACTGCTGTTTTGATATTTTCGACAGATTCTAATGTTTTGAATTTATGAGTCAAAAAATTATCAAATTCTTTCCAAGTAGGCACTGATGCGCAATCGTTCAATGTGTTTTCAAATTCTTCTAAAAAGTTTCTAGGAAGCTTGGTTGAACATAAATAGGTTAAAATCGGGTCCCAACCTTGGGTACTAATGTTTAACTTCTCTAGAGTTTGAATACAAACATTAATGGTACGCTGTAGTTTTTTGATAGAAGCTCCAAAATCGTTTGTAACTTGTGGGAGATCAAATAGAACTTTAAGTTGTTCATTAACCTGCATTCTTAAATTTTCATAGCGATCCGTAAGATTTTTCCAGGCTATGTCGAATCTATCATTTGTTAAAGGGACATGAGTAATAATTTCTCGGGCTTCACCTCCAGTTTTTTGAGTCAAATGAAAGAGTTTTTCGACCTTACTTAACTTGGGGCTTTTTATATAAAGGGCTGTAAATAAATCCCGGAATGTGGGCCAAGTACTATAATCCCCATAAAGCGTGTCTATATCGCAGGGTGGCAACCTTATGCCAGGATTGGTATCAAGGGTTTGATTAGGGCTTTGGGCTTGAGAAAGTCTTTCCACTGCTTGAGATGGCTCCTTGAGCGCTTCTATTTCTGCATAAATTGACCCCATGCACCTCTTATAAACCTGCAAAGATGAGGAGTATTTCCTTCTAATATCATCCTTATTTACTGGCTTCTGATCCGTATCTATTAGACTATCATCGTCCATACATGACTCGTATGACCTTCTAACTCTTTCCCATAAAGTATTTAACTCAACTCGTAAAACTTCTAAAGCATGCACATTATCTTCTGCTTGTGTTTCTGCGTGTAAAGCATCAAAATGCAAAAGGTCTTTCACGCGATTGATAAATTGGATGAGAGACATTATGTACACGTGTTACGTGAACCTGCTGACAAAAGTATATCATCAGCAGGAAAACTTATAAGCAAAGGGTCACTGTTGATCAACTCCGTCGTTAGCGCAGCGAACTCACACATCGGAAACGGCAGAAGGCATTCTCATTTTTTTTGGAAGTGGTAAATTTTTGTTTCTTTTTTTTTTATTTATTTTTCATATATTTAGTTTTAGTTAATTTTTTTTTTATATTAATACAAATAATTTTTTTTTAATTAGCTATACACTAGTAAACAAAAAAAAAAACCCTGTAATGGATTTTTTTTCCCGAAGTAGGAGGGGACTGTAACGTGACGTTACAAATCTAACCTTCACTAACATTTAATGTTACCATTTCAATCCTAACTTTATGAAGTATGAGTAATCCAACACTGTGAATACCCTTAATATGTTACTTAACACTATGAATACCCTTACTATTTACTAAAATAACTTTTTAATCCTATAATTCTCATTTAGTTTGTTTTATTTTTAAATAAATAGACTTAAGTTTGCTTGAATAAAACAGAGTAGATATTGCCCTTAACCCCAGTATTTACTCTCCGTAGTTAGTAGTAGCCCGTAGTTAGTCGTATTTAGCCGACTGCCGGTGCCTCCGAATTCCATTCGGTAGCCGACTACATACCATCCCGTATATAACCAGTAATTAGTCGTATTCAGCCGACTGCCGGTGCCTCCGAATTCCATTCGGTAGCCGACTGAGTACAAACCAGTATTAGCTCGTAGTTATTCGTATTTAGCCGACTGCCGGTGCCTCCGAATTCCATTCGGTAGCCGACTAAATACCAGAACCGTATTCAATATGGTGCCCGGGGTATTCTACCCAGTATTTAACCAAACCGTATTTAAACGAACCTGATTAACCCGAACCGTATTTAGCCGAACGCCACGGTCTCCGAATTCCCGTGGCGTCCGATGTATTTTACCCAGTATTTATCGAAACCGTATTTAACCGAACCTGATTAACCAAAACCGTATTAAACCGAACCGGCTTAGCCAGAACCGTATTTAGCCGAACGCCAAGGCTAAAGATTTTAAGTCATTTATAGCATCTAAGAATGTAGTTAGCCGAACGCCAAGGCTCCCGAAATCCCTTGGTGTCCGAAGTATTTTTAAGTCATGTCTAGTATTTAAGACCGTAGTTAGCAGAACACCACGGCCTACGCATTCCCGTGGGGTTCGAAGTATTTACCACCGTAGTTAGTCACACCATGGCCAGACAACCGTCAGCCGTCGACTTATCAGGGGCCATAGTTAGCCGAACACCCGAGGTTGCGAAATCCTCTCGTGTTCGAAGCGCTCGGTCCAACTAGTCGCAGTAGTTAGTCGTGTGTAAAGCCAACTGGGGGGCGAACCAAATGCTCCGTACGCGGCATAGGTTCGATCGTAGAATTAGATACTAACAAACCATAACCGAAACCCGTTTATTATCATCTTCTCTGCCAGATCGAACCATCAGAAACTTAACACTGCCCCACGGATCGCCACAGAACGAGCATTACAGCGTGCCGAAAATATCTAGCAGTTTCCTCACATCATCAGCCGTACGTGCATGGAATTATGCTGCCTCAGCACCCGTTCCCGCCAACATCTGCCAAAAGCCGTCATAGTTCTAAGTATTTAGCGTAGATTAAGATTTCGTAAATAAAGCTTTGTCAAATAATTGTAAGCGAACATACACGAAAACATCCCGTGTTTCATTTCAAAGGAAGCAGACCTTCGAATTGACCCTGGACAGACTGAGTCATACCTCAGCTGGGAAAGTAAACTGCGTTACAATGGCGCCCGAGCAGGGACCCGATTTCAAGTACGCATCCTGTGGTAAAATCTCACCAGACCACCAACGTAACTGGATCGGATCAAGCACAAAGCAACGAAATCTTATGAACTAAAAATACGCTACCGACGAACCCACGGTGACAGATCTATCCGGTTCGAAGGACCAAAAATTGTTTAAGACTGGGTCTTAAATAAAACACGGTTCACTTTTAGGTTTTAATAATTTAACAATTTAAATTTATTTAATTTAATTTCAATGTCTTAATTTGTTTAGTTTTAGTTACAGTTTGTTTCTTTTTGTTTGTTATTGGTTTGTTTATTTATTTTACATATGTTTTTGTTTTTGTATTTTTACTGTTTGTTGTTCACTATTTAATGTTTACTAATCGACTGACTTTAAAATGTTTTTTAATACACAAAAAGGGTCACAAAATATAAAAGAAGTTTTGTACTAAATATAACGGGATATACTGAGTGCAAATTTAACAACAATTTAACATAATCATGTATACAAATGAATATGAATATGAAGAATAAAGAAAATAAAATATTACAAGTGGTTAGCAGGCAGGGTCGTCGTTGCTGGTAAGGGTCATCTCTAAACATATACATATACATATACATATACATATACATATACATATACATATACATATACATATACATATACATATACATATACATATACATATACATATACATATACATATACATATACATATACATATACATATACATATACATATACATATACATATACATATACATATACATATACATATACATATACATATACATATACATATACATATACATATACATATACATATACATATACATATACATATACATATACATATACATATACATATACTTATACATATACATATACATACATATACATATACATATACATATACATATACATATACATTTTTTTTTTTTTATTTTTTTTTTTTTTTTTTATACGAGGAAAAAATCATCGAAAGACCCTGGCCAGATGGTAGTGCCAGGAGTGCGAGACTTTAACACGCTAAAACAACCTCGTTTCACATGCCCCTTATCCCTGCGGAACCACCGCAAAAGTACTACCTCGCAGGGGGGAAGGTTACTAAACCCTAACCAGCGAATGATCTTCTTCGAACATCTTCCTGCCTTCGTAGCTCCAAAAGCACCGTTTTAACATACTCGGTTACTGTTTCCCAGTTTTCCAAGGACACCAGCATGATTTGGATTATATTTCCAGGATTCACATTTCCACCGACTTGCCGTCGTAGGTTTGCTCTCTGTAGGTCAAAACGAGGACACACAAAGAACACATGTTCGGGATCCTCCATATCCTCAATACAACATGGACAAAACGGCGAGCTGTCAAGTCCGAAGCGATATAAGTATGAACGGAAACACCCGTGTCCGCTTAGAAATTGCGTCAGGTAAAAATTTAAATAACCATGTCGCCTACTGATCCAAACTTCCAATTCAGGTATCAGCGCGTACGTCCATCTTCCTTTGGTAGAGGTTTGCCACCTCCTTTGCCACTCTGCCATGCTATTTAAGCCATTTGCGTCATTACCATTTCCCGATGTGCGCCGAGACAAGAATTTCCATTTTGCCTCCCTAGCCAAGATATCAATTGGTGTTAACCCCGCAATAACTAGAACTGCCTCGTCTGACACAGTCCTATATGCTGAGCATACCCGTAGCGCCGCTAGCCTGTAGACAGCGCTGATTTTACCGCTGTATGTCTTGAACCTTGTGGATTCCGCCCATATTGGAGCCGCATAGAGAATGACGCTCCTTACAACACCCGCTAATACCCTTCTCTTCATATACCTGGGACCTCTTGTATTCGGCATTATCCGGCACAATGCAGAGCATATATTTACAGCCTTATCCCTCACATAATCAAAATGGTGTTTGAACGATAAACGGTTGTCTATCACGACACCCAAGTACTTAAGACAATCTTTAGTTTTAATTTTACACCCTCCAATATCGATGGTTAGATATTCCACTTTTTTACGGCTGGATATTAGTACAGCTTCCGTCTTATGATCGGCCAGTGTTAGCCCCATTGAATTGAGCCATGCTTTAACCATCTGGATACCACTTTCAGAAATTGTCTTAGCCTCTTCTAACGTCTTTGCCACCATCACCAGAGCAATATCATCTGCAAAGCCGATTATTTTTGCTCTCTTCGGGAGATTTACTCTTAGGACACCATCATACATTAAATTCCATAACAAAGGTCCTAGGACTGATCCTTGTGGTACTCCACCTGTTACCCTGTAGTCTTTCATCCCCTCGTCGGTTTGATATAAAAGAACTCTCTTTCGGAAATAGTCCTTTATAATTTCCACCAGGTATGCAGGAGTATTCAAACTTATTAAAGCATTCACAATATTTTCCCAGTTTGCCGTATTGAATGCATTTTTCACATCCAGGGTGACAAGTACGCAGTATTCCTTGGAACCCTTTCTCCAACTACTGCTTTTAATTGCCTCCCTCGCAATGCTCACAACCATTTCAATTGCATCGATTGTCGACATTTGCTTTCTAAACCCGTATTGCGTTTTGGAAAGCCCATCTGCAGCTACGATGAACTCCTCCAGTCTATTACAAATAATCCTTTCCAGTAATTTGCCGCTCGTATCTATCATGCACAATGGTCTGTACGATGACGGATCCTCTAAAGGCTTCTTATTCTTGGGTAGGAGCACAAGTTTTTGTCTCTTCCATATTGATGGGAACGATCCATATTTTAAGCAGGAGTTCACCAACCGTAGGATTTGATAAGGGATGCACTTAACAGCCTCTTTTAAAACAAGATTGGGGATACAATCAGGTCCGGGAGCTTTCTTGTCTTTAAATCTCGAGACAGCCCCCTGGATTTCAGGTAATGTAACCTCGGGAAAGTTAAAAGGCTCCTCAAGAATTTGGTTGTTCCATGCTGGAGCTAGCTGTTCTGGAAAAAGGTGGGTGACTATATTACTTAGGGCACACTATATTACACATATACATATACATATACATATACATATACATATACATATACATATACATATACATATACATATACATATACATATACATATACATATACATATACATATACATATACATATACATATACATATACATATACATATACATATACATATACATATACATATACATATACATATACATATACATATACATATACATATACATATACATATACATATACATATACATATACATATACATATACATATACATATACATATACATATACATATACATATACATATACATATACATATACATATACATATACATATACATATACATATACATATACATATACATATACATATACATATACATATACATATACATATACATATACATATACATATACATATACATATACATATACATATACATATACATATACATATACATATACATATACATATACATATACATATACATATACATATACATATACATATACATATACATATACATATACATATACATATACATATACATATACATATACATATACATATACATATACATATACATATACATATACATATACATATACATATACATATACATATACATATACATATACATATACATATACATATACATATACATATACATATACATATACATATACATATACATATACATATACATATACATATACATATACATATACATATACATATACATATACATATACATATACATATACATATACATATACATATACATATACATATACATATACATATACATATACATATACATATACATATACATATACATATACATATACATATACATATACATATACATATACATATACATATACATATACATATACATATACATATACATATACATATACATATACATATACATATACATATACATATACATATACATATACATATACATATACATATACATATACATATACATATACATATACATATACATATACATATACATATACATATACATATACATATACATATACATATACATATACATATACATATACATATACATATACATATACATATACATATACATATACATATACATATACATATACATATACATATACATATACATATACATATACATATACATATACATATACATATACATATACATATACATATACATATACATATACATATACATATACATATACATATACATATACATATACATATACATATACATATACATATACATATACATATACATATACATATACATATACATATACATATACATATACATATACATATACATATACATATACATATACATATACATATACATATACATATACATATACATATACATATACATATACATATACATATACATATACATATACATATACATATACATATACATATACATATACATATACATATACATATACATATACATATACATATACATATACATATACATATACATATACATATACATATACATATACATATACATATACATATACATATACATATACATATACATATACATATACATATACATATACATATACATATACATATACATATACATATACATATACATATACATATACATATACATATACATATACATATACATATACATATACATATACATATACATATACATATACATATACATATACATATACATATACATATACATATACATATACATATACATATACATATACATATACATATACATATACATATACATATACATATACATATACATATACATATACATATACATATACATATACATATACATATACATATACATATACATATACATATACATATACATATACATATACATATACATATACATATACATATACATATACATATACATATACATATACATATACATATACATATACATATACATATACATATACATATACATATACATATACATATACATATACATATACATATACATATACATATACATATACATATACATATACATATACATATACATATACATATACATATACATATACATATACATATACATATACATATACATATACATATACATATACATATACATATACATATACATATACATATACATATACATATACATATACATATACATATACATATACATATACATATACATATACATATACATATACATATACATATACATATACATATACATATACATATACATATACATATACATATACATATACATATACATATACATATACATATACATATACATATACATATACATATACATATACATATACATATACATATACATATACATATACATATACATATACATATACATATACATATACATATACATATACATATACATATACATATACATATACATATACATATACATATACATATACATATACATATACATATACATATACATATACATATACATATACATATACATATACATATACATATACATATACATATACATATACATATACATATACATATACATATACATATACATATACATATACATATACATATACATATACATATACATATACATATACATATACATATACATATACATATACATATACATATACATATACATATACATATACATATACATATACATATACATATACATATACATATACATATACATATACATATACATATACATATACATATACATATACATATACATATACATATACATATACATATACATATACATATACATATACATATACATATACATATACATATACATATACATATACATATACATATACATATACATATACATATACATATACATATACATATACATATACATATACATATACATATACATATACATATACATATACATATACATATACATATACATATACATATACATATACATATACATATACATATACATATACATATACATATACATATACATATACATATACATATACATATACATATACATATACATATACATATACATATACATATACATATACATATACATATACATATACATATACATATACATATACATATACATATACATATACATATACATATACATATACATATACATATACATATACATATACATATACATATACATATACATATACATATACATATACATATACATATACATATACATATACATATATATACATATACATATACATATATACTAAGGAGAAGAGGTACATATTTAACTCGAGAGTCTCGGCGAACATGGCGAATATTCGGGATGCGGCAAGACTTTCGAGCGTTTCAGAATGGCAGATACGATGGACTGCATCTGTCAAGGGTCGATGGACGCATAGGTTAATACCAAAAATAGACGTATGGGTGAATAGAAAACATGGTGATTTGAACTACCATCTCACGCAGTTCATAAGTGGACACGGCTGTTTCAAGTCGTACCTGTATCATAGAAAACATGGTGATTTGAACTACCATCTCACGCAGTTCATAAGTGGACACGGCTGTTTCAAGTCGTACCTGTATCGCTTTTAAACACGACAGGGACCCGTTTTGCGCGGCCTGTGCTGGTAATGTATTTGAGGACCCTGAACACGTGTTTTTCACCTGTCCAAGATTCAGCAGTGAAAGAGCGAATCTGGAGCATTCGATAGGGAGAAGCATCGGTGTGGAGAACATAATTGAGATCATGTTGTCCTCTCTGGATAACTGGGAGCATGTGTGCGACTATGTGAAGCTGGTAATGATAGAGCTTCGGAGGCTGGAGGAGATACGAAGAAGAATATAGCACAGTGGGTGAGGATGGCGACAATTAAAGCTTAGTTCTGAACCTCCTGTCATGATAAATGAAGGGG
>CAWVPA010000041.1:12500-15000 GCA_963931875.1 Pollenia griseotomentosa | reverse complement strand
TATACATATACATATACATATACATATACATATACATATACATATACATATACATATACATATACATATACATATATATACATATACATATACATATACATATACATATACATATACATATACATATACATATACATATACATATACATATACATATACATATACATATACATATACATATACATATACATATACATATACATATACATATACATATACATATACATATACATATACATATACATATACATATACATAACATATACATATACATATACATATACATATACATATACATATACATATACATATACATATACATATACATATACATATACATATACATATACATATACATATACATATACATATACATATACATATACATATACATATACATATACATATACATATACATATACATATACATATACATATACATATACATATACATATACATATACATATACATATACATATACATATACATATACATATACATATACATATACATATACATATACATATACATATATATATATCTTGATGAACCGTCCTCCTATCGACCTCTCTGTATGATAGACACAAGCGGAAAATTGTTTGAGAGCATCATCTCTAAAAGATTGGAATCCTGTGTCGAGACCGCTGGAGGTCTATCTGATAACCAATTCGGCTTCAGGAAAGCAAAGTCAACTGTAGATGCCATCAACGTTGTTGTGGAAACTGCAGCCAAGGCAATTGAAGGGAAGTGCTGGAAAAATGGTGCAAAAGAGTACTGCGTAGTCGTCACGCTAGACGTAAAAAACGCCTTCAACACAGCTAATTGGGAGGTCATTGTGAATACCCTCACTCGATTGAATATTCCGCGTTACTTATTGGCCATAATAAGGGATTATTTCCGAAATAGAGTCCTGTTTTATGATACTGATAGAGGAACAAAGCAGTATCAGGTGACGATGGGCGTTCCCCAAGGATCTGTCCTTGGTCCACTGCTATGGAACGTAATGTATGACGGCGTTCTAAAGCTAAAACTACCTGAAAGGGCTTCAATCGTTGGGTTTGCCGACGATTTAGCATTAGTGTGTGTAGCCAAGGAGCTACAAGAAGCGGAAACTGTTACCAATGCCAGTATACAAGTTGTTCGATCCTGGCTCTCATCTGTGGGACTATCCTTAGCTGATCATAAAACCGAAGCGGTACTTATCAGTAGTCGAAAATCAAGAGAAACGTTAAAGCTAAATATTGGAACATGTTGCATGGAGACAATGCCGTATCTTAAATATCTTGGCGTTATGATTGACTGTCGTCTCTCGTTTAAAGATCATCTGCAGTACGTAAGTTCAAAAACTACAAAAACATGTCTAGCACTGTCCCGAATAATGCCAAACACAAGGGGCCCAAAATACCTACAGAGAAAACTCTTATCGGAAGTTGTGAAGAGTATAATTCTGTATGCATCCCCCATATGGTCAGACTCTTTGAAGCATTCAACTTATTCTAAACTCATTACCTCAGTGTATAGGCTCACTGCCCTACGAGTATGCTGTGCCTTTCGGACTGTGTCAGACGAAGCAGCTTTTGTTATTGCTGGTCTGATACCAATCGACCTGCAAGCTCGAGAGTTTATAACACCTACAGCAGAAACTGTAGGTAATGTAAATATTCGCAAAATGGAGAGGAACATAATGGTTGCTAAGTGGCAAGCACGCTGGTCAACATCCGACAAGGGTAGATGGACGTATAAGTTAATCCCCAACATTGAGGACTGGTTCTACAGGAAACATGGTGACCTAAACTTTTATCTCACGCAGATGTTAAGTGGACATGGTTGCTTTAAGTCGTACCTGTACCGTTTTAAAATTGAGAGGGATCCGTTCTGTCCATACTGCACTGGTGATGTGGAAGAGGATGCCGAACATGTATTTTCATTTGTCCTCGGTTCAATGATGGGAGGGCCAACTTGGAAGTGTTAGTAGGATGTAGAGTCAGACCGACAAGCATTGTATATATAATGTTGTCATCCTTGGGCAATTGGGAACATGTATGTAATTTTGTGAAATTGGTTCTAATTGAACTACGTAGTGAAGAAAGGATTCGAAGGGGAATCGAATTAGTCTAGTGTAGGTTTCTACCTTTTCCCACCCTGTGAGGTAATACTTTGCGGTAGTTCCACAGGGACTCTTGGGCTGTTGAAACAGGTTGTTTTAGCGTGTTAAAGTCTCGCACTCCTGGCGCTACCATCTGGCCAGGGTCTTTCGATGATTTTTTCCTCGTTTAAAAAAAAAAAAAAAAAAAAAAAACATATACATATACATATACATATATATATACATATACATATACATATACATATACATATACATATACATATACATATACATATACATATACATATACATATACATATACATATACATATACATATACATATACATATACATATACATATACATATACATATACATATACATATACATATACATATACATATACATATACA
>CAWVPA010000041.1:0-5000 GCA_963931875.1 Pollenia griseotomentosa | reverse complement strand
CATATACATATACATATACATATACATATACATATACATATACATATACATATACATATACATATACATATACATATACATATACATATACATATACATATACATATACATATACATATACATATACATATACATATACATATACATATACATATACATATACATATACATATACATATACATATACATATACATATACATATACATATACATATACATATACATATACATATACATATACATATACATATACATATACATATACATATACATATACATATACATATACATATACATATACATATACATATACATATACATATACATATACATATACATATACATATACATATACATATACATATACATATACATATACATATACATATACATATACATATACATATACATATACATATACATATACATATACATATACATATACATATACATATACATATACATATACATATACATATACATATACATATACATATACATATACATATACATATACATATACATATACATATACATATACATATACATATACATATACATATACATATACATATACATATACATATACATATACATATACATATACATATACATATACATATACATATACATATACATATACATATACATATACATATACATATACATATACATATACATATACATATACATATACATATACATATACATATACATATACATATACATATACATATACATATACATATACATATACATATACATATACATATACATATACATATACATATACATATACATATACATATACATATACATATACATATACATATACATATACATATACATATACATATACATATACATATACATATACATATACATATACATATACATATACATATACATATACATATACATATACATATACATATACATATACATATACATATACATATACATATACATATACATATACATATACATATACATATACATATACATATACATATACATATACATATACATATACATATACATATACATATACATATACATATACATATACATATACATATACATATACATATACATATACATATACATATACATATACATATACATATACATATACATATACATATACATATACATATACATATACATATACATATACATATACATATACATATACATATACATATACATATACATATACATATACATATACATATACATATACATATACATATACATATACATATACATATACATATACATATACATATACATATACATATACATATACATATACATATACATATACATATACATATACATATACATATACATATACATATACATATACATATACATATACATATACATATACATATACATATACATATACATATACATATACATATACATATACATATACATATACATATACATATACATATACATATACATATACATATACATATACATATACATATACATATACATATACATATACATATACATATACATATACATATACATATACATATACATATACATATACATATACATATACATATACATATACATATACATATACATATACATATACATATACATATACATATACATATACATATACATATACATATACATATACATATACATATACATATACATATACATATACATATACATATACATATACATATACATATACATATACATATACATATACATATACATATACATATACATATACATATACATATACATATACATATACATATACATATACATATACATATACATATACATATACATATACATATACATATACATATACATATACATATACATATACATATACATATACATATACATATACATATACATATACATATACATATACATATACATATACATATACATATACATATACATATACATATACATATACATATACATATACATATACATATACATATACATATACATATACATATACATATACATATACATATACATATACATATACATATACATATACATATACATATACATATACATATACATATACATATACATATACATATACATATACATATACATATACATATACATATACATATACATATACATATACATATACATATACATATACATATACATATACATATACATATACATATACATATACATATACATATACATATACATATACATATACATATACATATACATATACATATACATATACATATACATATACATATACATATACATATACATATACATATACATATACATATACATATACATATACATATACATATACATATACATATACATATACATATACATATACATATACATATACATATACATATACATATACATATACAAATACATATACATATACATATACATATACATATACATATACATATACATATACATATACATATACATATACATATACATATACATATACATATACATATACATATACATATACATATACATATACATATACATATACATATACATATACATATACATATACATATACATATACATATACATATACATATACATATACATATACATATACATATACATATACATATACATATACATATACATATACATATACATATACATATACATATACATATACATATACATATACATATACATATACATATACATATACATATACATATACATATACATATACATATACATATACATATACATATACATATACATATACATATACATATACATATACATATACATATACATATACATATACATATACATATACATATACATATACATATACATATACATATACATATACATATACATATACATATACATATACATATACATATACATATACATATACATATACATATACATATACATATACATATACATATACATATACATATACATATACATATACATATACATATACATATACATATACATATACATATACATATACATATACATATACATATACATATACATATACATATACATATACATATACATATACATATACATATACATATACATATACATATACATATACATATACATATACATATACATATACATATACATATACATATACATATACATATACATATACATATACATATACATATACATATACATATACATATACATATACATATACATATACATATACATATACATATACATATACATATACATATACATATACATATACATATACATATACATATACATATACATATACATATACATATACATATACATATACATATACATATACATATACATATACATATACATATACATATACATATACATATACATATACATATACATATACATATACATATACATATACATATACATATACATATATATATATCTTGATGAACCGTCCTCCTATCGACCTCTCTGTATGATAGACACAAGCGGAAAATTGTTTGAGAGCATCATCTCTAAAAGATTGGAATCCTGTGTCGAGACCGCTGGAGGTCTATCTGATAACCAATTCGGCTTCAGGAAAGCAAAGTCAACTGTAGATGCCATCAACGTTGTTGTGGAAACTGCAGCCAAGGCAATTGAAGGGAAGTGCTGGAAAAATGGTGCAAAAGAGTACTGCGTAGTCGTCACGCTAGACGTAAAAAACGCCTTCAACACAGCTAATTGGGAGGTCATTGTGAATACCCTCACTCGATTGAATATTCCGCGTTACTTATTGGCCATAATAAGGGATTATTTCCGAAATAGAGTCCTGTTTTATGATACTGATAGAGGAACAAAGCAGTATCAGGTGACGATGGGCGTTCCCCAAGGATCTGTCCTTGGTCCACTGCTATGGAACGTAATGTATGACGGCGTTCTAAAGCTAAAACTACCTGAAAGGGCTTCAATCGTTGGGTTTGCCGACGATTTAGCATTAGTGTGTGTAGCCAAGGAGCTACAAGAAGCGGAAACTGTTACCAATGCCAGTATACAAGTTGTTCGATCCTGGCTCTCATCTGTGGGACTATCCTTAGCTGATCATAAAACCGAAGCGGTACTTATCAGTAGTCGAAAATCAAGAGAAACGTTAAAGCTAAATATTGGAACATGTTGCATGGAGACAATGCCGTATCTTAAATATCTTGGCGTTATGATTGACTGTCGTCTCTCGTTTAAAGATCATCTGCAGTACGTAAGTTCAAAAACTACAAAAACATGTCTAGCACTGTCCCGAATAATGCCAAACACAAGGGGCCCAAAATACCTACAGAGAAAACTCTTATCGGAAGTTGTGAAGAGTATAATTCTGTATGCATCCCCCATATGGTCAGACTCTTTGAAGCATTCAACTTATTCTAAACTCATTACCTCAGTGTATAGGCTCACTGCCCTACGAGTATGCTGTGCCTTTCGGACTGTGTCAGACGAAGCAGCTTTTGTTATTGCTGGTCTGATACCAATCGACCTGCAAGCTCGAGAGTTTATAACACCTACAGCAGAAACTGTAGGTAATGTAAATATTCGCAAAATGGAGAGGAACATAATGGTTGCTAAGTGGCAAGCACGCTGGTCAACATCCGACAAGGGTAGATGGACGTATAAGTTAATCCCCAACATTGAGGACTGGTTCTACAGGAAACATGGTGACCTAAACTTTTATCTCACGCAGATGTTAAGTGGACATGGTTGCTTTAAGTCGTACCTGTACCGTTTTAAAATTGAGAGGGATCCGTTCTGTCCATACTGCACTGGTGATGTGGAAGAGGATGCCGAACATGTATTTTTCATTTGTCCTCGGTTCAATGATGGGAGGGCCAACTTGGAAGTGTTAGTAGGATGTAGAGTCAGACCGACAAGCATTGTATATATAATGTTGTCATCCTTGGGCAATTGGGAACATGTATGTAATTTTGTGAAATTGGTTCTAATTGAACTACGTAGTGAAGAAAGGATTCGAAGGG
>CAWVPA010000040.1:0-57199 GCA_963931875.1 Pollenia griseotomentosa | reverse complement strand
AAAAACGCATTTAAAGTTTTCCATATAAAAATCCTAAGAAAATCAATTTTTAGTGGGAAATACAGGTGATCACAGATTTTCGTTATTTTTGCTCTAACTCTTCTAGTTTGCCAGAAAAACGCATTTAAAGTTTTCCATATAAAAATCCTAAGAAATCAATTTTTAGTGGGAAATACAGGTGATCACAGATTTTCGTTATTTTTGCTCTAACTCTTCTAGTTTGCCAGAAAAACGCATTTAAAGTTTTCCATATAAAAATCCTAAGAAAATCAATTTTTAGTGGGAAATACAGGTGATCACAGATTTTCGTTATTTTTGCTCTAACTCTTCTAGTTTGCCAGAAAAACGCATTTAAAGTTTTCCATATAAAAATCCTAAGAAAATCAATTTTTGGTGGGAAATACAGGTGATCACAGATTTTCGTTATTTTTGCTCTAACTCTTCTAGTTTGCCAGAAAAACGCATTTAAAGTTTTCCATATAAAAATCCTTAGAAAATCAATTTTTAGTGGGAAATACAGGTGATCACAGATTTTCGTTATTTTTGCTCTAACTCTTCTAGTTTGCCAGAAAAACGCATTTAAAGTTTTCCATATAAAAATCCTTAGAAAATCAATTTTTAGTGGGAAATACAGGTGATCACAGATTTTCGTTATTTTTGCTCTAACTCTTCTAGTTTGCCAGAAAAACGCATTTAAAGTTTTCCATATAAAAATCCTTAGAAAATCAATTTTTAGTGGGAAATACAGGTGATCACAGATTTTCGTTATTTTTGCTCTAACTCTTCTAGTTTGCCAGAAAAACGCATTTAAAGTTTTCCATATAAAAATCCTTAGAAAATCAATTTTTAGTGGGAAATACAGGTGATCACAGATTTTCGTTATTTTTGCTCTAACTCTTCTAGTTTGCCAGAAAAACGCATTTAAAGTTTTCCATATAAAAATCCTAAGAAAATCAATTTTTAGTGGGAAATACAGGTGATCACAGATTTTCGTTATTTTTGCTCTAACTCCTTCTAGTTTGCCAGAAAAACGCATTTAAAGTTTTCCATATAAAAATCCTAAGAAAATCAATTTTTAGTGGGAAATACAGGTGATCACAGATTTTCGTTATTTTTGCTCTAACTCTTCTAGTTTGCCAGAAAAACGCATTTAAAGTTTTCCATATAAAAATCCTTAGAAAATCAATTTTTAGTGGGAAATACAGGTGATCACAGATTTTCGTTATTTTTGCTCTAACTCTTCTAGTTTGCCAGAAAAACGCATTTAAAGTTTTCCATATAAAAATCCTTAGAAAATCAATTTTTAGTGGGAAATACAGGTGATCACAGATTTTCGCTATTTTTGCTCTAACTCCTTCTAGTTTGCCAGAAAAACGCATTTAAAGTTTTCCATATAAAAATCCTTAGAAAATCAATTTTTAGTGGGAAATACAGGTGATCACAGATTTTCGTTATTTTTGCTCTAACTCTTCTAGTTTGCCAGAAAAACGCATTTAAAGTTTTCCATATAAAAATCCTTAGAAAATCAATTTTTAGTGGAAATACAGGTGATCACAGATTTTCGTTATTTTTGCTCTAACTCTTCTAGTTTGCCAGAAAAACGCATTTAAAGTTTTCCATATAAAAATCCTTAGAAAATCAATTTTTAGTGGGAAATACAGGTGATCACAGATTTTCGCTATTTTTGCTCTAACTCCTCTAGTTTGCCAGAAAAACGCATTTAAAGTTTTCCATATAAAAATCCTTAGAAAATCAATTTTTAGTGGGAAATACAGGTGATCACAGATTTTCGCTATTTTTGCTCTAACTCCTCTAGTTTGCCAGAAAAACGCATTTAAAGTTTTCCATATAAAAATCCTTAGAAAATCAATTTTTAGTGGGAAATACAGGTGATCACAGATTTTCGCTATTTTTGCTCTAACTCCTCTAGTTTGCCAGAAAAACGCATTTAAAGTTTTCCATATAAAAATCCTTAGAAAATCAATTTTTAGTGGGAAATACAGGTGATCACAGATTTTCGCTATTTTTGCTCTAACTCCTTCTAGTTTGCCAGAAAAACGCATTTAAAGTTTTCCATATAAAAATCCTTAGAAAATCAATTTTTAGTGGGAAATACAGGTGATCACAGATTTTCGCTATTTTTGCTCTAACTCCTCTAGTTTGCCAGAAAAACGCATTTAAAGTTTTCCATATAAAAATCCTTAGAAAATCAATTTTTAGTGGGAAATACAGGTGATCACAGATTTTCGTTATTTTTGCTCTAACTCTTCTAGTTTGCCAGAAAAACGCATTTAAAGTTTTCCATATAAAAATCCTTAGAAAATCAATTTTTAGTGGGAAATACAGGTGATCACAGATTTTCGTTATTTTTGCTCTAACTCTTCTAGTTTGCCAGAAAAACGCATTTAAAGTTTTCCATATAAAAATCCTTAGAAAATCAATTTTTAGTGGGAAATACAGGTGATCACAGATTTTCGTTATTTTTGCTCTAACTCTTCTAGTTTGCCAGAAAAACGCATTTAAAGTTTTCCATATAAAAATCCTTAGAAAATCAATTTTTAGTGGGAAATACAGGTGATCACAGATTTTCGTTATTTTTGCTCTAACTCTTCTAGTTTGCCAGAAAAACGCATTTAAAGTTTTCCATATAAAAATCCTTAGAAAATCAATTTTTAGTGGGAAATACAGGTGATCACAGATTTTCGTTATTTTTGCTCTAACTCTTCTAGTTTGCCAGAAAAACGCATTTAAAGTTTTCCATATAAAAATCCGTTAGAAAATCAATTTTTAGTGGGAAATACAGGTGATCACAGATTTTCGTTATTTTTGCTCTAACTCTTCTAGTTTGCCAGAAAAACGCATTTAAAGTTTTCCATATAAAAATCCTTAGAAAATCAATTTTTAGTGGGAAATACAGGTGATCACAGATTTTCGTTATTTTTGCTCTAACTCTTCTAGTTTGCCAGAAAAACGCATTTAAAGTTTTCCATATAAAAATCCTTAGAAAATCAATTTTTAGTGGGAAATACAGGTGATCACAGATTTTCGTTATTTTTGCTCTAACTCTTCTAGTTTGCCAGAAAAACGCATTTAAATGTTTTCCATATAAAAATCCTTAGAAAATCAATTTTTAGTGGGAAATACAGGTGATCACAGATTTTCGTTATTTTTGCTCTAACTCTTCTAGTTTGCCAGAAAAACGCATTTAAAGTTTTCCATATAAAAATCCTTAGAAAATCAATTTTTAGTGGGAAATACAGGTGATCACAGATTTTCGTTATTTTTGCTCTAACTCTTCTAGTTTGCCAGAAAAACGCATTTAAAGTTTTCCATATAAAAATCCTAAGAAAATCAATTTTTAGTGGGAAATACAGGTGATCACAGATTTTCGTTATTTTTGCTCTAACTCTTCTAGTTTGCCAGAAAAACGCATTTAAAGTTTTCCATATAAAAATCCTAAGAAAATCAATTTTTAGTGGGAAATACAGGTGATCACAGATTTTCGTTATTTTTGCTCTAACTCTTCTAGTTTGCCAGAAAAACGCATTTAAAGTTTTCCATATAAAAATCCTAAGAAAATCAATTTTTAGTGGGAAATACAGGTGATCACAGATTTTCGTTATTTTTGCTCTAACTCTTCTAGTTTGCCAGAAAAACGCATTTAAAGTTTTCCATATAAAAATCCTAAGAAAATCAATTTTTAGTGGGAAATACAGGTGATCACAGATTTTCGTTATTTTTGCTCTAACTCTTCTAGTTTGCCAGAAAAACGCATTTAAAGTTTTCCATATAAAAATCCTAAGAAAATCAATTTTTAGTGGGAAATACAGGTGATCACAGATTTTCGTTATTTTTGCTCTAACTCTTCTAGTTTGCCAGAAAAACGCATTTAAAGTTTTCCATATAAAAATCCTTAGAAAATCAATTTTTAGTGGGAAATACAGGTGATCACAGATTTTCGTTATTTTTGCTCTAACTCTTCTAGTTTGCCAGAAAAACGCATTTAAAGTTTTCCATATAAAAATCCTTAGAAAATCAATTTTTAGTGGGAAATACAGGTGATCACAGATTTTCGTTATTTTTGCTCTAACTCTTCTAGTTTGCCAGAAAAACGCATTTAAAGTTTTCCATATAAAAATCCTTAGAAAATCAATTTTTAGTGGGAAATACAGGTGATCACAGATTTTCGCTATTTTTGCTCTAACTCCTTCTAGTTTGCCAGAAAAACGCATTTAAAGTTTTCCATATAAAAATCCTTAGAAAATCAATTTTTAGTGGGAAATACAGGTGATCACAGATTTTCGCTATTTTTGCTCTAACTCCTCTAGTTTGCCAGAAAAACGCATTTAAAGTTTTCCATATAAAAATCCTTAGAAAATCAATTTTTAGTGGGAAATACAGGTGATCACAGATTTTCGCTATTTTTGCTCTAACTCCTCTAGTTTGCCAGAAAAACGCATTTAAAGTTTTCCATATAAAAATCCTTAGAAAATCAATTTTTAGTGGGAAATACAGGTGATCACAGATTTTCGTTATTTTTGCTCTAACTCTTCTAGTTTGCCAGAAAAACGCATTTAAAGTTTTCCATATAAAAATCCTTAGAAAATCAATTTTTAGTGGGAAATACAGGTGATCACAGATTTTCGTTATTTTTGCTCTAACTCTTCTAGTTTGCCAGAAAAACGCATTTAAAGTTTTCCATATAAAAATCCTTAGAAAATCAATTTTTAGTGGGAAATACAGGTGATCACAGATTTTCGCTATTTTTGCTCTAACTCCTTCTAGTTTGCCAGAAAAACGCATTTAAAGTTTTCCATATAAAAATCCTTAGAAAATCAATTTTTAGTGGGAAATACAGGTGATCACAGATTTTCGCTATTTTTGCTCTAACTCCTCTAGTTTGCCAGAAAAACGCATTTAAAGTTTTCCATATAAAAATCCTTAGAAAATCAATTTTTAGTGGGAAATACAGGTGATCACAGATTTTCGCTATTTTTGCTCTAACTCCTCTAGTTTGCCAGAAAAACGCATTTAAAGTTTTCCATATAAAAATCCTTAGAAAATCAATTTTTAGTGGGAAATACAGGTGATCACAGATTTTCGCTATTTTTGCTCTAACTCCTCTAGTTTGCCAGAAAAACGCATTTAAAGTTTTCCATATAAAAATCCTTAGAAAATCAATTTTTAGTGGGAAATACAGGTGATCACAGATTTTCGTTATTTTTGCTCTAACTCTTCTAGTTTGCCAGAAAAACGCATTTAAAGTTTTCCATATAAAAATCCTTAGAAAATCAATTTTTAGTGGGAAATACAGGTGATCACAGATTTTCGCTATTTTTGCTCTAACTCCTCTAGTTTGCCAGAAAAACGCATTTAAAGTTTTCCATATAAAAATCCTTAGAAAATCAATTTTTAGTGGGAAATACAGGTGATCACAGATTTTCGCTATTTTTGCTCTAACTCCTCTAGTTTGCCAGGAAAAACGCATTTAAAGTTTTCCATATAAAAATCCTTAGAAAATCAATTTTTAGTGGGAAATACAGGTGATCACAGATTTTCGTTATTTTTGCTCTAACTCTTCTAGTTTGCCAGAAAAACGCATTTAAAGTTTTCCATATAAAAATCCTTAGAAAATCAATTTTTAGTGGGAAATACAGGTGATCACAGATTTTCGTTATTTTTGCTCTAACTCTTCTAGTTTGCCAGAAAAACGCATTTAAAGTTTTCCATATAAAAATCCTTAGAAAATCAATTTTTAGTGGGAAATACAGGTGATCACAGATTTTCGTTATTTTTGCTCTAACTCTTCTAGTTTGCCAGAAAAACGCATTTAAAGTTTTCCATATAAAAATCCTTAGAAAATCAATTTTTAGTGGGAAATACAGGTGATCACAGATTTTCGTTATTTTTGCTCTAACTCTTCTAGTTTGCCAGAAAAACGCATTTAAAGTTTTCCATATAAAAATCCTTAGAAAATCAATTTTTAGTGGGAAATACAGGTGATCACAGATTTTCGTTATTTTTGCTCTAACTCTTCTAGTTTGCCAGAAAAACGCATTTAAAGTTTTCCATATAAAAATCCTAAGAAAATCAATTTTTAGTGGGAAATACAGGTGATCACAGATTTTCGTTATTTTTGCTCTAACTCTTCTAGTTTGCCAGAAAAACGCATTTAAAGTTTTCCATATAAAAATCCTAAGAAAATCAATTTTTAGTGGGAAATACAGGTGATCACAGATTTTCGTTATTTTTGCTCTAACTCTTCTAGTTTGCCAGAAAAACGAATTTAAAGTTTTCCATATAAAAATCCTTAGAAAATCAATTTTTAGTGGGAAATACAGGTGATCACAGATTTTCGTTATTTTTGCTCTAACTCTTCTAGTTTGCCAGAAAAACGCATTTAAAGTTTTCCATATAAAAATCCTTAGAAAATCAATTTTTAGTGGGAAATACAGGTGATCACAGATTTTCGTTATTTTTGCTCTAACTCTTCTAGTTTGCCAGAAAAACGCATTTAAAGTTTTCCATATAAAAATCCTTAGAAAATCAATTTTTAGTGGGAAATACAGGTGATCACAGATTTTCGTTATTTTTGCTCTAACTCTTCTAGTTTGCCAGAAAAACGCATTTAAAGTTTTCCATATAAAAATCCTAAGAAAATCAATTTTTAGTGGGAAATACAGGTGATCACAGATTTTCGTTATTTTTGCTCTAACTCTTCTAGTTTGCCAGAAAAACGCATTTAAAGTTTTCCATATAAAAATCCTTAGAAAATCAATTTTTAGTGGGAAATACAGGTGATCACAGATTTTCGTTATTTTTGCTCTAACTCTTCTAGTTTGCCAGAAAAACGCATTTAAAGTTTTCCATATAAAAATCCTAAGAAAATAAATTTTTAGTGGGAAATACAGGTGATCACAGATTTTCGTTATTTTTGCTCTAACTCTTCTAGTTTGCCAGAAAAACGCATTTAAAGTTTTCCATATAAAAATCCTTAGAAAATCAATTTTTAGTGGGAAATACAGGTGATCACAGATTTTCGCTATTTTTGCTCTAACTCCTCTAGTTTGCCAGAAAAACGCATTTAAAGTTTTCCATATAAAAATCCTTAGAAAATCAATTTTTAGTGGGAAAATACAGGTGATCACAGATTTTCGCTATTTTTGCTCTAACTCCTCTAGTTTGCCAGAAAAACGCATTTAAAGTTTTCCATATAAAAATCCTTAGAAAATCAATTTTTAGTGGGAAATACAGGTGATCACAGATTTTCGTTATTTTTGCTCTAACTCTTCTAGTTTGCCAGAAAAACGCATTTAAAGTTTTCCATATAAAAATCCTTAGAAAATCAATTTTTAGTGGGAAATACAGGTGATCACAGATTTTCGTTATTTTTGCTCTAACTCCTCTAGTTTGCCAGAAAAACGCATTTAAAGTTTTCCATATAAAAATCCTTAGAAAATCAATTTTTAGTGGGAAATACAGGTGATCACAGATTTTCGCTATTTTTGCTCTAACTCCTCTAGTTTGCCAGAAAAACGCATTTAAAGTTTTCCATATAAAAATCCTTAGAAAATCAATTTTTAGTGGGAAATACAGGTGATCACAGATTTTCGTTATTTTTGCTCTAACTCTTCTAGTTTGCCAGAAAAACGCATTTAAAGTTTTCCATATAAAAATCCTTAGAAAATCAATTTTTAGTGGGAAATACAGGTGATCACAGATTTTCGTTATTTTTGCTCTAACTCTTCTAGTTTGCCAGAAAAACGCATTTAAAGTTTTCCATATTAAAATCGTTAGAAAATCAATTTTTAGTGGGAAATACAGGTGATCACAGATTTTCGTTATTTTTGCTCTAACTCTTCTAGTTTGTCAGAAAAACGCATTTAAAGTTTTCCATATAAAAATCCTTAGAAAATCAATTTTTAGTGGGAAATACAGGTGATCACAGATTTTCGTTATTTTTGCTCTAACTCTTCTAGTTTGCCAGAAAAACGCATTTAAAGTTTTCCATATAAAAATCCTTAGAAAATCAATTTTTAGTGGGAAATACAGGTGATCACAGATTTTCGTTATTTTTGCTCTAACTCTTCTAGTTTGCCAGAAAAACGCATTTAATGTTTTCCATATAAAAATCCTAAGAAAATCAATTTTTAGTGGAAAATACAGGTGATCACAGATTTTCGTTATTTTTGCTCTAACTCTTCTAGTTTGCCAGAAAAACGCATTTAAAGTTTTCCATATAAAAATCCTAAGAAAATCAGTTTTTAGTGGGAAATACAGGTGATCACAGATTTTCGTTATTTTTGCTCTAACTCTTCTAGTTTGCCAGAAAAACGAATTTAAAGTTTTCCATATAAAAATCCTTAGAAAATCAATTTTTAGTGGGAAATACAGGTGATCACAGATTTTCGTTATTTTTGCTCTAACTCTTCTAGTTTGCCAGAAAAACGCATTTAAAGTTTTCCATATAAAAATCCTTAGAAAATCAATTTTTAGTGGGAAATACAGGTGATCACAGATTTTCGTTATTTTTGCTCTAACTCTTCTAGTTTGCCAGAAAAACGCATTTAAAGTTTTCCATATAAAAATCCTTAGAAAATCAATTTTTAGTGGGAAATACAGGTGATCACAGATTTTCGTTATTTTTGCTCTAACTCTTCTAGTTTGCCAGAAAAACGCATTTAAAGTTTTCCATATAAAAATCCTAAGAAAATCAATTTTTAGTGGGAAATACAGGTGATCACAGATTTTCGTTATTTTTGCTCTAACTCTTCTAGTTTGCCAGAAAAACGCATTTAAAGTTTTCCATATAAAAATCCTAAGAAAATCAATTTTTAGTGGGAAATACAGGTGATCACAGATTTTCGTTATTTTTGCTCTAACTCTTCTAGTTTGCCAGAAAAACGCATTTAAAGTTTTCCATATAAAAATCCTAAGAAAATCAATTTTTAGTGGGAAATACAGGTGATCACAGATTTTCGTTATTTTTGCTCTAACTCTTCTAGTTTGCCAGAAAAACGCATTTAAAGTTTTCCATATAAAAATCCTAAGAAAATCAATTTTTAGTGGGAAATACAGGTGATCACAGATTTTCGTTATTTTTGCTCTAACTCTTCTAGTTTGCCAGAAAAACGCATTTAAAGTTTTCCATATAAAAATCCTAAGAAAATCAATTTTTAGTGGGAAATACAGGTGATCACAGATTTTCGTTATTTTTGCTCTAACTCTTCTAGTTTGCCAGAAAAACGAATTTAAAGTTTTCCATATAAAAATCCTTAGAAAATCAATTTTTAGTGGGAAATACAGGTGATCACAGATATTCGTTATTTTTGCTCTAACTCTTCTAGTTTGCCAGAAAAACGCATTTAAAGTTTTCCATATAAAAATCCTTAGAAAATCAATTTTTAGTGGGAAATACAGGTGATCACAGATTTTCGTTATTTTTGCTCTAACTCGTCTAGTTTGCCAGAAAAACGCATTTAAAGTTTTCCATATAAAAATCCTTAGAAAATCAATTTTTGGTGGGAAATACAGGTGATCACAGATTTTCGCTATTTTTGCTCTAACTCCTCTAGTTTGCCAGAAAAACGCATTTAAAGTTTTCCATATAAAAATCCTTAGAAAATCAATTTTTAGTGGGAAATACAGGTAATCACAGATTTTCGCTATTTTTGCTCTAACTCCTCTAGTTTGCCAGAAAAACGCATTTAAAGTTTTCCATATAAAAATCCTTAGAAAATCAATTTTTAGTGGGAAATACAGGTGATCACAGATTTTCGCTATTTTTGCTCTAACTCCTCTAGTTTGCCAGAAAAACGCATTTAAAGTTTTCCATATAAAAATCCTTAGAAAATCAATTTTTAGTGGGAAATACAGGTGATCACAGATTTTCGCTATTTTTGCTCTAACTCCTCTAGTTTGCCAGAAAAACGCATTTAAAGTTTTCCATATAAAAATCCTTAGAAAATCAATTTTTAGTGGGAAATACAGGTGATCACATATTTTCGCTATTTTTGCTCTAACTCCTCTAGTTTGCCAGAAAAACGCATTTAAAGTTTTCCATATAAAAATCCTTAGAAAATCAATTTTTAGTGGGAAATACAGGTGATCACAGATTTTCGCTATTTTTGCTCTAACTCCTCTAGTTTGCCAGAAAAACGCATTTAAAGTTTTCCATATAAAAATCCTTAGAAAATCAATTTTTAGTGGGAAATACAGGTGATCACAGATTTTCGTTATTTTTGCTCTAACTCTTCTAGTTTGCCAGAAAAACGCATTTAAAGTTTTCCATATAAAAATCCTTAGAAAATCAATTTTTAGTGGGAAATACAGGTGATCACAGATTTTCGCTATTTTTGCTCTAACTCCTCTAGTTTGCCAGAAAAACGCATTTAAAGTTTTCCATATAAAAATCCTTAGAAAATCAATTTTTAGTGGGAAATACAGGTGATCACAGATTTTCGCTATTTTTGCTCTAACTCCTCTAGTTTGCCAGAAAAACGCATTTAAAGTTTTCCATATAAAAATCCTTAGAAAATCAATTTTTAGTGGGAAATACAGGTGATCACAGATTTTCGTTATTTTTGCTCTAACTCTTCTAGTTTGCCAGAAAAACGCATTTAAAGTTTTCCATATAAAAATCCTTAGAAAATCAATTTTTAGTGGGAAATACAGGTGATCACAGATTTTCGTTATTTTTGCTCTAACTCTTCTAGATTGCCAGAAAAACGCATTTAAAGTTTTTTATATAAAAATCGTTAGAAAATCAATTTTTAGTGGGAAATACAGGTGATCACAGATTTTCGTTATTTTTGCTCTAACTCTTCTAGATTGCCAGAAAAACGCATTTAAAGTTTTCCATATAAAAATCGTTAGAAAATCAATTTTTAGTGGGAAATACAGGTGATCACAGATTTTCGTTATTTTTGCTCTAACTCTTCTAGTTTGCCAGAAAAACGCATTTAAAGTTTTCCATATAAAAATCCTTAGAAAATCAATTTTTAGTGGGAAATACAGGTGATCACAGATTTTCGTTATTTTTGCTCTAACTCTTCTAGTTTGCCAGAAAAACGCATTTAAAGTTTTCCATATAAAAATCCTTAGAAAATCAATTTTTAGTGGGAAATACAGGTGATCACAGATTTTCGTTATTTTTGCTCTAACTCTTCTAGTTTGCCAGAAAAACGCATTTAATGTTTTCCATATAAAAATCCTAAGAAAATCAATTTTTAGTGGGAAATACAGGTGATCACAGATTTTTGTTATTTTTGCTCTAACTCTTCTAGTTTGCCAGAAAAACGAATTTAAAGTTTTCCATATAAAAATCCTTAGAAAATCAATTTTTAGTGGGAAATACAGGTGATCACAGATTTTCGTTATTTTTGCTCTAACTCTTCTAGTTTGCCAGAAAAACGCATTTAAAGTTTTCCATATAAAAATCCTTAGAAAATCAATTTTTAGTGGGAAATACAGGTGATCACAGATTTTCGTTATTTTTGCTCTAACTCTTCTAGTTTGCCAGAAAAACGCATTTAAAGTTTTCCATATAAAAATCCTTAGAAAATCAATTTTTGGTGGGAAATACAGGTGATCACAGATTTTCGCTATTTTTGCTCTAACTCCTCTAGTTTGCCAGAAAAACGCATTTAAAGTTTTCCATATAAAAATCCTTAGAAAATCAATTTTTAGTGGGAAATACAGGTAATCACAGATTTTCGCTATTTTTGCTCTAACTCCTCTAGTTTGCCAGAAAAACGCATTTAAAGTTTTCCATATAAAAATCCTTAGAAAATCAATTTTTAGTGGGAAATACAGGTGATCACAGATTTTCGCTATTTTTGCTCTAACTCCTCTAGTTTGCCAGAAAAACGCATTTAAAGTTTTCCATATAAAAATCCTTAGAAAATCAATTTTTAGTGGGAAATACAGGTGATCACAGATTTTCGCTATTTTTGCTCTAACTCCTCTAGTTTGCCAGAAAAACGCATTTAAAGTTTTCCATATAAAAATCCTTAGAAAATCAATTTTTAGTGGGAAATACAGGTGATCACATATTTTCGCTATTTTTGCTCTAACTCCTCTAGTTTGCCAGAAAAACGCATTTAAAGTTTTCCATATAAAAATCCTTAGAAAATCAATTTTTAGTGGGAAATACAGGTGATCACAGATTTTCGCTATTTTTGCTCTAACTCCTCTAGTTTGCCAGAAAAACGCATTTAAAGTTTTCCATATAAAAATCCTTAGAAAATCAATTTTTAGTGGGAAATACAGGTGATCACAGATTTTCGTTATTTTTGCTCTAACTCTTCTAGTTTGCCAGAAAAACGCATTTAAAGTTTTCCATATAAAAATTCTTAGAAAATCAATTTTTAGTGGGAAATATAGGTGATCACAGATTTTCGCTATTTTTGCTCTAACTCCTCTAGTTTGCCAGAAAAACGCATTTAAAGTTTTCCATATAAAAATCCTTAGAAAATCAATTTTTAGTGGGAAATACAGGTGATCACAGATTTTCGCTATTTTTGCTCTAACTCCTCTAGTTTGCCAGAAAAACGCATTTAAAGTTTTCCATATAAAAATCCTTAGAAAATCAATTTTTAGTGGGAAATACAGGTGATCACAGATTTTCGTTATTTTTGCTCTAACTCTTCTAGTTTGCCAGAAAAACGCATTTAAAGTTTTCCATATAAAAATCCTTAGAAAATCAATTTTTAGTGGGAAATACAGGTGATCACAGATTTTCGTTATTTTTGCTCTAACTCTTCTAGATTGCCAGAAAAACGCATTTAAAGTTTTTTATATAAAAATCGTTAGAAAATCAATTTTTAGTGGGAAATACAGGTGATCACAGATTTTCGTTATTTTTGCTCTAACTCTTCTAGATTGACAGAAAAACGCATTTAAAGTTTTCCATATAAAAATCGTTAGAAAATCAATTTTTAGTGGGAAATACAGGTGATCACAGATTTTCGTTATTTTTGCTCTAACTCTTCTAGTTTGCCAGAAAAACGCATTTAAAGTTTTCCATATAAAAATCCTTAGAAAATCAATTTTTAGTGGGAAATACAGGTGATCACAGATTTTCGTTATTTTTGCTCTAACTCTTCTAGTTTGCAAGAAAAACGCATTTAAAGTTTTCCATATAAAAATCCTTAGAAAATCAATTTTTAGTGGGAAATACAGGTGATCACAGATTTTCGTTATTTTTGCTCTAACTCTTCTAGTTTGCCAGAAAAACGCATTTAATGTTTTCCATATAAAAATCCTAAGAAAATCAATTTTTAGTGGGAAATACAGGTGATCACAGATTTTTGTTATTTTTGCTCTAACTCTTCTAGTTTGCCAGAAAAACGAATTTAAAGTTTTCCATATAAAAATCCTTAGAAAATCAATTTTTAGTGGGAAATACAGGTGATCACAGATTTTCGTTATTTTTGCTCTAACTCTTCTAGTTTGCCAGAAAAACGCATTTAAAGTTTTCCATATAAAAATCCTTAGAAAATCAATTTTTAGTGGGAAATACAGGTGATCACAGATTTTCGTTATTTTTGCTCTAACTCTTCTAGTTTGCCAGAAAAACGCATTTAAAGTTTTCCATATAAAAATCCTTAGAAAATCAATTTTTAGTGGGAAATACAGGTGATCACAGATTTTCGTTATTTTTGCTCTAACTCTTCTAGTTTGCCAGAAAAACGCATTTAAAGTTTTCCATATAAAAATCCTAAGAAAATCAATTTTTAGTGGGAAATACAGGTGATCACAGATTTTCGTTATTTTTGCTCTAACTCTTTTAGTTTGCCAGAAAAACGCATTTAAAGTTTTCCATATAAAAATCCTAAGAAAATCAATTTTTAGTGGGAAATACAGGTGATCACAGATTTTCGTTATTTTTGCTCTAACTCTTCTAGTTTGCCAGAAAAACGCATTTAAAGTTTTCCATATAAAAATCCTAAGAAAATCAATTTTTAGTGGGAAATACAGGTGATCACAGATTTTCGTTATTTTTGCTCTAACTCTTCTAGTTTGCCAGAAAAACGCATTTAATGTTTTCCATATAAAAATCCTAAGAAAATCAATTTTTAGTGGGAAATACAGGTGATCACAGATTTTCGTTATTTTTGCTCTAACTCTTCTAGTTTGCCAGAAAAACGCATTTAAAGTTTTCCATATAAAAATCCTAAGAAAATCAATTTTTAGTGGGAAATACAGGTGATCACAGATTTTCGTTATTTTTGCTCTAACTCTTCTAGTTTGCCAGAAAAACGAATTTAAAGTTTTCCATATAAAAATCCTTAGAAAATCAATTTTTAGTGGGAAATACAGGTGATCACAGATATTCGTTATTTTTGCTCTAACTCTTCTAGTTTGCCAGAAAAACGCATTTAAAGTTTTCCATATAAAAATCCTTAGAAAATCAATTTTTAGTGGGAAATACAGGTGATCACAGATTTTCGTTATTTTTGCTCTAACTCTTCTAGTTTGCCAGAAAAACGCATTTAAAGTTTTCCATATAAAAATCCTTAGAAAATCAATTTTTGGTTGGAAATACAGGTGATCACAGATTTTCGCTATTTTTGCGCTAACTCCTCTAGTTTGCCAGAAAAACGCATTTAAAGTTTTCCATATAAAAATCCTTAGAAAATCAATTTTTAGTGGGAAATACAGGTAATCACAGATTTTCGCTATTTTTGCTCTAACTCCTCTAGTTTGCCAGAAAAACGCATTTAAAGTTTTCCATATAAAAATCCTTAGAAAATCAATTTTTAGTGGGAAATACAGGTGATCACAGATTTTCGCTATTTTTGCTCTAACTCCTCTAGTTTGCCAGAAAAACGCATTTAAAGTTTTCCATATAAAAATCCTTAGAAAATCAATTTTTAGTGGGAAATACAGGTGATCACAGATTTTCGTTATTTTTGCTCTAACTCTTCTAGTTTGCCAGAAAAACGCATTTAAAGTTTTCCATATAAAAATCCTTAGAAAATCAATTTTTAGTGGGAAATACAGGTGATCACAGATTTTCGCTATTTTTGCTCTAACTCCTCTAGTTTGCCAGAAAAACGCATTTAAAGTTTTCCATATAAAAATCCTTAGAAAATCAATTTTTAGTGGGAAATACAGGTGATCACAGATTTTCGCTATTTTTGCTCTAACTCCTCTAGTTTGCCAGAAAAACGCATTTAAAGTTTTCCATATAAAAATCCTTAGAAAATCAATTTTTAGTGGGAAATACAGGTAATCACAGATTTTCGCTATTTTTGCTCTAACTCCTCTAGTTTGCCAGAAAAACGCATTTAAAGTTTTCCATATAAAAATCCTTAGAAAATCACAGATTTTCGTTATTTTTGCTCTAACTCTTCTAGTTTGCCAGAAAAACGCATTTAAAGTTTTCCATATAAAAATCCTTAGAAAATCAATTTTTAGTGGGAAATACAGGTGATCACAGATTTTCGCTATTTTTGCTCTAACTCCTCTAGTTTGCCAGAAAAACGCATTTAAAGTTTTCCATATAAAAATCCTTAGAAAATCAATTTTTAGTGGGAAATACAGGTGATCACAGATTTTCGCTATTTTTGCTCTAACTCCTCTAGTTTGCCAGAAAAACGCATTTAAAGTTTTCCATATAAAAATCCTTAGAAAATCAATTTTTAGTGGGAAATACAGGTGATCACAGATTTTCGCTATTTTTGCTCTAACTCCTCTAGTTTGCCAAAAAAACGCATTTAAAGTTTTCCATATAAAAATCCTTAGAAAATCAATTTTTAGTGGGAAATACAGGTGATCACAGATTTTCGCTATTTTTGCTCTAACTCTAACAGATTTTCGTTATTTTTGCTCTAACTCTTCTAGTTTGCCAGAAAAACGCATTTAAAGTTTTCCCATATAAAAATCCTTAGAAAATCAATTTTTAGTGGGAAATACAGGTGATCACAGATTTTCGCTATTTTTGCTCTAACTCCTCTAGTTTGCCAGAAAAACGCATTTAAAGTTTTCCATATAAAATCCTTAGAAAATCAATTTTTAGTGGGAAATACAGGTGATCACAGATTTCGCTATTTTTGCTCTAACTCCTCTAGTTTGCCAGAAAAACGCATTTAAAGTTTTACATATAAAAATCCTTAGAAAATCAATTTTTAGTGGGAAATACAGGTGATCACAGATTTTCGTTATTTTTGCTCTAACTCTTCTAGTTTGCCAGAAAAACGCATTTAAAGTTTTCCATATAAAAATCCTTAGAAAATCAATTTTTAGTGGGAAATACAGGTGATCACAGATTTTCGTTATTTTTGCTCTAACTCTTCTAGATTGCCAGAAAAACGCATTTAAAGTTTTCCATATAAAAATCGTTAGCAAATCAATTTTTAGTGGGAAATACAGGTGATCACAGATTTTCGTTATTTTGCTCTAACTCTTCTAGTTTGCCAGAAAAACGCATTTAAAGTTTTCCATATAAAAATCCTTAGAAAATCAATTTTTAGTGGGAAATACAGGTGATCACAGATTTTCGTTATTTTTGCTCTAACTCTTCTAGTTTGCCAGAAAAACGCATTTAATGTTTTCCATATAAAAATCCTAAGAAAATCAATTTTTAGTGGGAAATACAGGTGATCACAGATTTTCGTTATTTTTGCTCTAACTCTTCTAGTTTGCCAGAAAAACGCATTTAAAGTTTTCCATATAAAAATCCTAAGAAAATCAATTTTTAGGTGGGAAATACAGGTGATCACAGATTTTCGTTATTTTGCTCTAACTCTTCTAGTTTGCCAGAAAAACGAATTTAAAGTTTTCCATATAAAAATCCTTAGAAAATCAATTTTTAGTGGGAAATACAGGTGATCACAGATTTTCGTTATTTTTGCTCTAACTCTTCTAGTTTGCCAGAAAAACGCATTTAAAGTTTTCCATATAAAAATCCTTAGAAAATCAATTTTTAGTGGGAAATACAGGTGATCACAGATTTTCGTTATTTTTGCTCTAACTCTTCTAGTTTGCCAGAAAAACGCATTTAAAGTTTTCCATATAAAAATCCTAAGAATATCAATTTTTAGTGGGAAATACAGGTGATCACAGATTTTCGTTATTTTTGCTCTAACTCTTCTAGTTTGCCAGAAAAACGCATTTAAAGTTTTCCATATAAAAATCCTAAGAAAATCAATTTTTAGTGGGAAATACAGGTGATCACAGATTTTCGTTATTTTTGCTCTAACTCTTCTAGTTTGCCAGAAAAACGCATTTAATGTTTTCCATATAAAAATCCTAAGAAAATCAATTTTTAGTGGGAAATACAGGTGATCACAGATTTTCGTTATTTTTGCTCTAACTCTTCTAGTTTGCCAGAAAAACGCATTTAAAGTTTTCCATATAAAAATCCTTAGAAAATCAATTTTTAGTGGGAAATACAGGTGATCACAGATTTTCGTTATTTTTGCTCTAACTCTTCTAGTTTGCCAGAAAAACGCATTTAATGTTTTCCATATAAAAATCCTAAGAAAATCAATTTTTAGTGGGAAATACAGGTGATCACAGATTTTCGTTATTTTTGCTCTAACTCTTCTAGTTTGCCAGAAAAACGCATTTAAAGTTTTCCATATAAAAATCCTAAGAAAATCAATTTTTAGTGGGAAATACAGGTGATCACAGATTTTCGTTATTTTTGCTCTAACTCTTCTAGTTTGCCAGAAAAACGAATTTAAAGTTTTCCATATAAAAATCCTTAGAAAATCAATTTTTAGTGGGAAATACAGGTGATCACAGATTTTCGTTATTTTTGCTCTAACTCTTCTAGTTTGCCAGAAAAACGCATTTAAAGTTTTCCATATAAAAATCCTTAGAAAATCAATTTTTAGTGGGAAATACAGGTGATCACAGATTTTCGTTATTTTTGCTCTAACTCTTCTAGTTTGCCAGAAAAACGCATTTAAAGTTTTCCATATAAAAATCCTAAGAATATCAATTTTTAGTGGGAAATACAGGTGATCACAGATTTTCGTTATTTTTGCTCTAACTCTTCTAGTTTGCCAGAAAAACGCATTTAAAGTTTTCCATATAAAAATCCTAAGAAAATCAATTTTTAGTGGGAAATACAGGTGATCACAGATTTTCGTTATTTTTGCTCTAACTCTTCTAGTTTGCCAGAAAAACGCATTTAATGTTTTCCATATAAAAATCCTAAGAAAATCAATTTTTAGTGGGAAATACAGGTGATCACAGATTTTCGTTATTTTTGCTCTAACTCTTCTAGTTTGCCAGAAAAACGCATTTAAAGTTTTCCATATAAAAATCCTTAGAAAATCAATTTTTAGTGGGAAATACAGGTGATCACAGATTTTCGTTATTTTTGCTCTAACTCTTCTAGTTTGCCAGAAAAACGCATTTAATGTTTTCCATATAAAAATCCTAAGAAAATCAATTTTTAGTGGGAAATACAGGTGATCACAGATTTTCGTTATTTTTGCTCTAACTCTTCTAGTTTGCCAGAAAAACGCATTTAAAGTTTTCCATATAAAAATCCTAAGAAAATCCATTTTTAGTGGGAAATACAGGTGATCACAGATTTTTGTTATTTTTGCTCTAACTCTTCTAGTTTGCCAGAAAAACGAATTTAAAGTTTTCCATATAAAAATCCTTAGAAAATCAATTTTTAGTGGGAAATACAGGTGATCACAGATTTTCGTTATTTTTGCTCTAACTCTTCTAGTTTGCCAGAAAAACGCATTTAAAGTTTTCCATATAAAAATCCTTAGAAAATCAATTTTTAGTGGGAAATACAGGTGATCACAGATTTTCGTTATTTTTGCTCTAACTCTTCTAGTTTGCCAGAAAAACGCATTTAAAGTTTTCCATATAAAAATCCTAAGAATATCAATTTTTAGTGGGAAATACAGGTGATCACAGATTTTCGTTATTTTTGCTCTAACTCTTCTAGTTTGCCAGAAAAACGCATTTAAAGTTTTCCATATAAAAATCCTAAGAAAATCAATTTTTAGTGGGAAATACAGGTGATCACAGATTTTCGTTATTTTTGCTCTAACTCTTCTAGTTTGCCAGAAAAACGCATTTAATGTTTTCCATATAAAAATCCTAAGAAAATCAATTTTTAGTGGGAAATACAGGTGATCACAGATTTTCGTTATTTTTGCTCTAACTCTTCTAGTTTGCCAGAAAAACGCATTTAAAGTTTTCCATATAAAAATCCTAAGAAAATCAATTTTTAGTGGGAAATACAGGTGATCACAGATTTTCGTTATTTTTGCTCTAACTCTTCTAGTTTGCCAGAAAAACGAATTTAAAGTTTTCCATATAAAAATCCTTAGAAAATCAATTTTTAGTGGGAAATACAGGTGATCACAGATATTCGTTATTTTTGCTCTAACTCTTCTAGTTTGCCAGAAAAACGCATTTAAAGTTTTCCATATAAAAATCCTTAGAAAATCAATTTTTAGTGGGAAATACAGGTGATCACAGATTTTCGTTATTTTTGCTCTAACTCTTCTAGTTTGCCAGAAAAACGCATTTAAAGTTTTCCATATAAAAATCCTTAGAAAATCAATTTTTGGTGGGAAATACAGGTGATCACAGATTTTCGCTATTTTTGCTCTAACTCCTCTAGTTTGCCAGAAAAACGCATTTAAAGTTTTCCATATAAAAATCCTTAGAAAATCAATTTTTAGTGGGAAATACAGGTAATCACAGATTTTCGCTATTTTTGCTCTAACTCCTCTAGTTTGCCAGAAAAACGCATTTAAAGTTTTCCATATAAAAATCCTTAGAAAATCAATTTTTAGTGGAAAATACAGGTGATCACAGATTTTCGCTATTTTTGCTCTAACTCCTCTAGTTTGCCAGAAAAACGCATTTAAAGTTTTCCATATAAAAATCCTTAGAAAATCAATTTTTAGTGGGAAATACAGGTGATCACAGATTTTCGCTATTTTTGCTCAAACTCTTCTAGTTTGCCAGAAAAACGCATTTAAAGTTTTCCATATAAAAATCCTTAGAAAATCAATTTTTAGTGGGAAATACAGGTGATCACAGATTTTCGTTATTTTTGCTCTAACTCTTCTAGTTGGCCAGAAAAACGCATTTAAAGTTTTCCATATAAAAATCCTTAGAAAATCAATTTTTAGTGGGAAATACAGGTGATCACAGATTTTCGCTATTTTTGCTCTAACTCCTCTAGTTTGCCAGAAAAACGCATTTAAAGTTTTCCATATAAAAATCCTTAGAAAATCAATTTTTAGTGGGAAATACAGGTGATCACAGATTTTCGCTATTTTTGCTCTAACTCCTCTAGTTTGCCAGAAAAACGCATTTAAAGTTTTCCATATAAAAATCCTTAGAAAATCAATTTTTAGTGGGAAATACAGGTGATCACAGATTTTCGCTATTTTTGCTCTAACTCCTCTAGTTTGCCAGAAAAACGCATTTAAAGTTTTCCATATAAAAATCCTTAGAAAATCAATTTTTAGTGGGAAATACAGGTGATCACAGATTTTCGCTATTTTTGCTCTAACTCCTCTAGCTTGCCAGAAAAACGCATTTAAAGTTTTCCATATAAAAATCCTTAGAAAATCAATTTTTAGTGGGAAATACAGGTGATCACAGATTTTCGCTATTTTTGCTCTAACTCCTCTAGTTTGCCAGAAAAACGCATTTAAAGTTTTCCATATAAAAATCCTTAGAAAATCAATTTTTAGTGGGAAATACAGGTGATCACAGATTTTCGTTATTTTTGCTCTAACTCTTCTTGTTTGCCAGAAAAACGCATTTAAAGTTTTCCATATAAAAATCCTTAGAAAATCAATTTTTAGTGGGAAATACAGGTGATCACAGATTTTCGCTATTTTTGCTCTAACTCCTCTAGTTTGCCAGAAAAACGCATTTAAAGTTTTCCATATAAAAATCCTTAGAAAATCAATTTTTAGTGGGAAATACAGGTGATCACAGATTTTCGCTATTTTTGCTCTAACTCCTCTAGTTTGCCAGAAAAACGCATTTAAAGTTTTCCATATAAAAATCCTTAGAAAATCAATTTTTAGTGGGAAATACAGGTGATCACAGATTTTCGTTATTTTTGCTCTAACTCTTCTAGTTTGCCAGAAAAACGCATTTAAAGTTTTCCATATAAAAATCCTTAGAAAATCAATTTTTAGTGGGAAATACAGGTGATCACAGATTTTCGTTATTTTTGCTCTAACTCTTCTAGATTTCCAGAAAAACGCATTTAAAGTTTTCCATATAAAAATCGTTAGAAAATCAATTTTTAGTGGGAAATACAGGTGATCACAGATTTTCGTTATTTTTGCTCTAACTCTTCTAGTTTGCCAAAAAAAAAACCCATTTAAAGTTTTCCATATAAAAATCCTTAGAAAATCAATTTTTAGTGGGAAATACAGGTGATCACAGATTTTCGTTATTTTTGCTCTAACTCTTCTAGTTTGCCAGAAAAACGCATTTAAAGTTTTCCATATAAAAATCCTTAGAAAATCAATTTTTAGTGGGAAATACAGGTGATCACAGATTTTCGTTATTTTTGCTCTAACTCTTCTAGTTTGCCAGAAAAACGCATTTAATGTTTTCCATATAAAAATCCTAAGAAAATCAATTTTTAGTGGGAAATACAGGTGATCACAGATTTTCGTTATTTTTGCTCTAACTCTTCTAGTTTGCCAGAAAAACGCATTTAAAGTTTTCCATATAAAAATCCTAAGAAAATCAATTTTTAGTGGGAAATACAGGTGATCACAGATTTTCGTTATTTTTGCTCTAACTCTTCTAGTTTGCCAGAAAAACGAATTTAAAGTTTTCCATATAAAAATCCTAAGAAAATCAATTTTTAGTGGGAAATACAGGTGATCACAGATTTTCGTTATTTTTGCTCTAACTCTTCTAGTTTGCCAGAAAAACGCATTTAAAGTTTTCCATATAAAAATCCTTAGAAAATCAATTTTTAGTGGGAAATACAGGTGATCACAGATTTTCGTTATTTTTGCTCTAACTCTTCTAGTTTGCCAGAAAAACGCATTTAAAGTTTTCCATATAAAAATCCTAAGAAAATCAATTTTTAGTGGGAAATACAGGTGATCACAGATTTTCGTTATTTTTGCTCTAACTCTTCTAGTTTGCCAGAAAAACGCATTTAAAGTTTTCCATATAAAAATCCTAAGAAAATCAATTTTTAGTGGGAAATACAGGTGATCACAGATTTTCGTTATTTTTGCTCTAACTCTTCTAGTTTGCCAGAAAAACGCATTTAAAGTTTTCCATATAAAAATCCTAAGAAAATCAATTTTTAGTGGGAAATACAGGTGATCACAGATTTTCGTTATTTTTGCTCTAACTCTTCTAGTTTGCCAGAAAAACGCATTTAATGTTTTCCATATAAAAATCCTAAGAAAATCAATTTTTAGTGGGAAATACAGGTGATCACAGATTTTCGTTATTTTTGCTCTAACTCTTCTAGTTTGCCAGAAAAACGCATTTAAAGTTTTCCATATAAAAATCCTAAGAAAATCAATTTTTAGTGGGAAATACAGGTGATCACAGATTTTCGTTATTTATGCTCTAACTCTTCTAGTTTGCCAGAAAAACGAATTTAAAGTTTTCCATATAAAAATCCTTAGAAAATCAATTTTTAGTGGGAAATACAGGTGATCACAGATATTCGTTATTTTTGCTCTAACTCTTCTAGTTTGCCAGAAAAACGCATTTAAAGTTTTCCATATAAAAATCCTTAGAAAATCAATTTTTAGTGGGAAATACAGGTGATCACAGATTTTCGTTATTTTTGCTCTAACTCTTCTAGTTTGCCAGAAAAACGCATTTAAAGTTTTCCATATAAAAATCCTTAGAAAATCAATTTTTGGTGGGAAATACAGGTGATCACAGATTTTCGCTATTTTTGCTCTAACTCCTCTAGTTTGCCAGAAAAACGCATTTAAAGTTTTCCATATAAAAATCCTTAGAAAATCAATTTTTAGTGGGAAATACAGGTAATCACAGATTTTCGCTATTTTTGCTCTAACTCCTCTAGTTTGCCAGAAAAACGCATTTAAAGTTTTCCATATAAAAATCCTTAGAAAATCAATTTTTAGTGGGAAATACAGGTGATCACAGATTTTCGTTATTTTTGCTCTAACTCTTCTAGTTTGCCAGAAAAACGCATTTAAAGTTTTCCATATAAAAATCCTTAGAAAATCAATTTTTAGTGGGAAATACAGGTGATCACAGATTTTCGTTATTTTTGCTCTAACTCTTCTAGTTTGCCAGAAAAACGCATTTAAAGTTTTCCATATAAAAATCCTTAGAAAATCAATTTTTAGTGGGAAATACAGGTGATCACAGATTTTCGCTATTTTTGCTCTAACTCCTCTAGTTTGCCAGAAAAACGCATTTAAAGTTTTCCATATAAAAATCCTTAGAAAATCAATTTTTAGTGGGAAATACAGGTGATCACAGATTTTCGCTATTTTTGCTCTAACTCCTCTAGTTTGCCAGAAAAACGCATTTAAAGTTTTCCATATAAAAATCCTTAGAAAATCAATTTTTAGTGGGAAATACAGGTGATCACAGATTTTCGCTATTTTTGCTCTAACTCCTCTAGTTTGCCAGAAAAACGCATTTAAAGTTTTCCATATAAAAATCCTTAGAAAATCAATTTTTAGTGGGAAATACAGGTGATCACAGATTTTCGTTATTTTTGCTCTAACTCTTCTAGCTTGCCAGAAAAACGCATTTAAAGTTTTCCATATAAAAATCCTTAGAAAATCAATTTTTAGTGGGAAATACAGGTGATCACAGATTTTCGCTATTTTTGCTCTAACTCCTCTAGTTTGCCAGAAAAACGCATTTAAAGTTTTCCATATAAAAATCCTTAGAAAATCAATTTTTAGTGGGAAATACAGGTGATCACAGATTTTCGTTTTTTTTGCTCTAACTCCTCTAGTTTGCCAGAAAAACGCATTTAAAGTTTTCCAAATAAAAATCCTTAGAAAATCAATTTTTAGTGGGAAATACAGGTGATCACAGATTTTCGTTATTTTTGCTCTAACTCTTCTAGATTGCCAGAAAAACGCATTTAAAGTTTTCCATATAAAAATCGTTAGAAAATCAATTTTTAGTGGGAAATACAGGTGATCACAGATTTTCGTTATTTTTGCTCTAACTCTTCTAGTTTGCCAGAAAAACGCATTTAAAGTTTTCCATATAAAAATCCTTAGAAAATCAATTTTTAGTGGGAAATACAGGTGATCACAGATTTTCGTTATTTTTGCTCTAACTCTTCTAGTTTGCCAGAAAAACGCATTTAAAGTTTTCCATATAAAAATCCTAAGAAAATCAATTTTTAGTGGGAAATACAGGTGATCACAGATTTTCGTTATTTTTGCTCTAACTCTTCTAGTTTGCCAGAAAAACGCATTTAAAGTTTTCCATATAAAAATCCTAAGAAAATCAATTTTTAGTGGGAAATACAGGTGATCACAGATTTTCGTTATTTTTGCTCTAACTCTTCTAGTTTGCAGAAAAACGCATTTAATGTTTTCCATATAAAAATCCTAAGAAAATCAATTTTTAGTGGGAAATACAGGTGATCACAGATTTTCGTTATTTTTGCTCTAACTCTTCTAGTTTGCCAGAAAAACGCATTTAAAGTTTCCCATATAAAAATCCTTAGAAAATCAATTTTTAGTGGGAAATACAGGTGATCACAGATTTTCGTTATTTTTGCTCTAACTCTTCTAGTTTGCCAGAAAAACGCATTTAAAGTTTTCCATATAAAAATCCTTAGAAAATCAATTTTTAGTGGGAAATACAGGTGATCACAGATTTTCGCTATTTTTGCTCTAACTCCTCTAGTTTGCCAGAAAAACGCATTTAAAGTTTTCCATATAAAAATCCTTAGAAAATCAATTTTTAGTGGGAAATACAGGTGATCACAGATTTTCGCTATTTTTGCTCTAACTCCTCTAGTTTGCCAGAAAAACGCATTTAAAGTTTTCCATATAAAAATCCTTAGAAAATCAATTTTTAGTGGGAAATACAGGTGATCACAGATTTTCGCTATTTTTGCTCTAACTCCTCTAGTTTGCCAGAAAAACGCATTTAAAGTTTTCCATATAAAAATCCTTAGAAAATCAATTTTTAGTGGGAAATACAGGTGATCACAGATTTTCGTTATTTTTGCTCTAACTCTTCTAGTTTGCCAGAAAAACGCATTTAAAGTTTTCCATATAAAAATCCTTAGAAAATCAATTTTTAGTGGGAAATACAGGTGATCACAGATTTTCGCTATTTTTGCTCTAACTCCTCTAGTTTGCCAGAAAAACGCATTTAAAGTTTTCCATATAAAAATCCTTAGAAAATCAAAATTTAGTGGGAAATACAGGTGATCACAGATTTTAGCTATTTTTGCTCTAACTCCTCTAGTTTGCCAGAAAAACGCATTTAAAGTTTTCCATATAAAAATCCTTAGAAAATCAATTTTTAGTGGGAAATACAGGTGATCACAGATTTTCGTTATTTTTGCTCTAACTCTTCTAGTTTGCCAGAAAAACGCATTTAAAGTTTTCCATATAAAAATCCTTAGAAAATCAATTTTTAGTGGGAAATACAGGTGATCACAGATTTTCGTTATTTTTGCTCTAACTCTTCTAGATTGCCAGAAAAACGCATTTAAAGTTTTCCATATAAAAATCGTTAGAAAATCAATTTTTAGTGGGAAATACAGGTGATCACAGATTTTCGTTATTTTTGCTCTAACTCTTCTAGTTTGCCAGAAAAACGCATTTAAAGTTTTCCATATAAAAATCCTTAGAAAATCAATTTTTAGTGGGAAATACAGGTGATCACAGATTTTCGTTATTTTTGCTCTAACTCTTCTAGTTTGCCAGAAAAACGCATTTAATGTTTTCCATATAAAAATCCTAAGAAAATCAATTTTTAGTGGGAAATACAGGTGATCACAGATTTTCGTTATTTTTGCTCTAACTCTTCTAGTTTGCCAGAAAAACGCATTTAAAGTTTTCCATATAAAAATCCTAAGAAAATCAATTTTTAGTGGGAAATACAGGTGATCACAGATTTTCGTTATTTTTGCTCTAACTCTTCTAGTTTGCCAGAAAAACGAATTTAAAGTTTTCCATATAAAAATCCTTAGAAAATCAATTTTAGTGGGAAATACAGGTGATCACAGATTTTCGTTATTTTTGCTCTAACTCTTCTAGTTTGCCAGAAAAACGCATTTAAAGTTTTCCATATAAAAATCCTTAGAAAATCAATTTTTAGTGGGAAATACAGGTGATCACAGATTTTCGTTATTTTTGCTCTAACTCTTCTAGTTTGCCAGAAAAACGCATTTAAAGTTTTCCATATAAAAATCCTTAGAAAATCAATTTTTAGTGGGAAATACAGGTGATCACAGATTTTCGTTAGTTTTGCTCTAACTCTTCTAGTTTGCCAGAAAAACGCATTTAAAGTTTTCCATATAAAAATCCTAAGAAAATCAATTTTTAGTGGGAAATACAGGTGATCACAGATTTTCGTTATTTTTGCTCTAACTCTTCTAGTTTGCCAGAAAAACGCATTTAAAGTTTTCCATATAAAAATCCTAAGAAAATCAATTTTTAGTGGGAAATACAGGTGATCACAGATTTTCGTTATTTTTGCTCTAACTCTTCTAGTTTGCCAGAAAAACGCATTTAAAGTTTTCCATATAAAAATCCTAAGAAAATCAATTTTTAGTGGGAAATACAGGTGATCACAGATTTTCGTTATTTTTGCTCTAACTCTTCTAGTTTGCCAGAAAAACGCATTTAATGTTTTCCATATAAAAATCCTAAGAAAATCAATTTTTAGTGGGAAATACAGGTGATCACAGATTTTCGTTATTTTTGCTCTAACTCTTCTAGTTTGCCAGAAAAACGCATTTAAAGTTTTCCATATAAAAATCCTAAGAAAATCAATTTTTAGTGGGAAATACAGGTGTTTACACGGGTTTAAAGGGTTTGAGAGAGATGGCTCTAAAGCGCAAACGATTGTATATAAAACACTTTTAATTTGCAAAACGTTATAAAAATTTATTTATTTATTTAGTATTTAAGGGGTAATGATATATGTAGTTTTAAGGGTTTTGGAGTACATATGTATGCACATTTAATATTAGGTTAAGTTCTTAAGTGTTTGTAGTTATTTTAAGCTTGAGCACTAACATTTGTTTGCTTGTTTGAAAACACTTTTGGTTTTAATTAAACTTAATACCTACTTGTAGGCTTTTACTAATTATTATTTAAAAACTTTGTTTGGGGGGGTTTTTTAGAGCTTCACTTCGGTGTTGAACGTCTTCGCGATCGACCTCACTATCGGTGTTTGTTGACTGTGTGGTTGGCAGCAGTTCTTTCATCAGCTGTTGATGGGGGCGTTAATGCTGTAAGTGTTGGTACAGCGGTACCATTTTGTTCACGTGAACAACAGGTGATCACAGATTTTCGTTATTTTTGCTCTAACTCTTCTAGTTTGCCAGAAAAACGCATTTAAAGTTTTCCATATAAAAATCCTTAGAAAATCAATTTTTAGTGGGAAATACAGGTGTTTACACGGGTTTAAAGGGTTTGAGAGAGATGGCTCTAAAGCGCAAACGATTGTATATAAAACACTTTTAATTTGCAAAACGTTATAAAAATTTATTTATTTATTTAGTATTTAAGGGGTAATGATATATGTAGTTTTAAGGGTTTTGGAGTACATATGTATGCACATTTAATATTAGGTTAAGTTCTTAAGTGTTTGTAGTTATTTTAAGCTTGAGCACTAACATTTGTTTGCTTGTTTGAAAACACTTTTGGTTTTAATTAAACTTAATACCTACTTGTAGGCTTTTACTAATTATTATTTAAAAACTTTGTTTGGGGGGGTTTTTTAGAGCTTCACTTCGGTGTTGAACGTCTTCGCGATCGACCTCACTATCGGTGTTTGTTGACTGTGTGGTTGGCAGCAGTTCTTTCATCAGCTGTTGATGGGGGCGTTAATGCTGTAAGTGTTGGTACAGCGGTACCATTTTGTTCACCGTGTGAACATTCTCCCCGCCATGATGTGCCTGTGAATAAAATTTTGGACTTTAGTAAAGGTCCAATTTATTGGGAAATATATGGGTTATTCATTATTTTCAATGTAATACTTAGAGTTTGTGTATGGGTGGGTAAGGCAGAGTAACAAACCATTGTCGCCAAACTCCTGAGCGTGAGGAGCGCTTATTCAATACATTAAATGGCCAGTAAATTACTCGGTAGTTGCCACATGTTTCTTCTCTAAATTTATCTTTGATATAAAATAAAAATGAATTCTTAAATTAAATAATGAATGGGTTAGTGTGTTAGGGTGTAGGGTTAGTTGCGGGTAAGTGTTAATAATGGGTTAAAAGTTATAAGTGTGAGTGAGTAAATGACATGATGGGTTAACTAGCATTGTCAGACTGACTAGTGGGTAGAACCACAACTTTCGTTATAGGTCGAGTCAAGCTTCCTGTTGCTGTGCGTAGTTCGACAACTTTTACTCTCCCGTCAGATCCTGGAAATGTTTTGATGACACGTCCCATCATCCATTCGTTCGGAGGTAAGTTATCCTGCTTGATGACTACTAAATCATTTACTTCGATCTCTCTTGTAGGGTATTTCCACTTATATCTTTTGTGCAACTCTTTGAGATATTCATCTTTCCATCTTCTACAGAAATAGTGATGTTGAATTCTCAGTTTCTGCCATCTATTGACTAAAGTAACGTTTCCATCACTAAAATCGGGTTCAGCAGGGGTTAACAAAGGTGAACCAATCAAAAAATGACCTGGGGTTAATGGGTTTAAGTCCTGACAGTTTTCACTTGATGGGCTGAGTGGTCTCGAATTTAGACATCCTTCAATCCTTGCGAGTAGGGTAGTGAATTCCTCAAAGGTGTGTTTTGAAGTTGCTGCGGATTTTTTAAGATGCGTTTTAAAGCTTTTAACGCCAGCTTCCCATAGGCCTCCCATGTGTGGAGCTCCGGGTGGAATGAAATGCCACACCAAGTCCTGAAAACTATCTTTATTAACAACAGAACTTTTAAGTTGTTTAAGGAATTCCTGCCGCTCCTTCTTGAGTAGTTCAGTAGCGCCAACAAAGTTAGTGCCATTGTCAGAGTAAATTGCGCCAGGGCATCCCCGCCTCGAAAAAAATCGGGCGAACGCAGCCATAAAAGCTTGGGTAGATAAGTCAGTAGTTGGTTCTAAGTGTATTGCCTTTGTAGCAAAACATACGAAGACACAAACGTAGCCCTTGGTGATTTTGCAAGCTCGGGCAGCATAACTTTTTATATCAAAGGGCCCTGCAAAATCTACACCTGTGTTGCAAAAGGGTCTTGATAATTGTGTACGTTCTGGAGGTAAGGCTGCCATTAATTGGGTAACTTGGCGATGTTTGTAACGTGTACATTGGGTGCATTGGTTTATTACAAATCTTATTAAATCTTTGAGCTTTGGAATCCAATAGCCCGATCTAATAATTCGTAACATAGCCTGATTTCCTCCGTGAAAACTAATCAAATGAACGTGGTTTGTCAATAATCTTGCAAAACAGCCTTTATAGGGTAATATTATTGGGTGTCTTTCATCATACGATAAGCACCTAGACTTTGCTAAGCGACCATTTGCACGTATTATGTTCTTCGCATCTAAAAAGGGTGTTAGGGTAATAAGAGTACTTTTCCTAGGTAGTGGAATTTTCCTCCTTAAGCAATCATACTCTTCTGGGTAATACAGTTTTTGGCATATAACTATAAGTTTATCTTTTGTGGATTTGATCTCTTCAGCATTCAGCTGAATACTAGGGTGCTTGAACAAAACTGTGAGCCTGTTCTTGGGATCAGAATTCTGTAATCGATCAATTTGTATACATTGATGACGATTCAAATTTTTATGGGTAGAAGAGATTCGATCACAAAAGCGATAAACGTATGACAAAACTCGAAGAGATCTAGACCATTTTGAGAAATCTTTTAGAATGTCTATTTGGGTTGTTACTGTGTTCGCGTAACTTTGAACAGTTTCAGCTTGAGTTATGTAGGGTTGAGTCGTTCTTGGCCATTTGAAAGCAGATTCCCTTAACCATGAGGGTCCGTTCGACCATAAACTATTGTTCACCAAATCATCTGCGGTTAATCCACGGCTAGCAAGATCGGCTGGATTTTCGTGTGAAACGACGTGGTTCCAGTTATCTACTCCGACAGTGTCTGCAATTGTTGCCACACGATGAGCGACGAACGTCTTCCAAGTTTTTGGGTGTTTGCTTAGCCAAGCTAAAACAATTGTGGAATCTGTCCAAAAATACACTTGGTGTTGGGTTAAATTAAGTTGGGTAAGTACGTTATTAGCCATATTTGCTAATAAAACTGCACCACATAGCTCTAGTTTGGGTATAGAAAGCAATTTTATGGGCGCAACTCGGGTCTTAGCAAAAAGTAATGAAACTGTGTTAGGGCCATCCACGGGTGTAACTCTCACATACAAAACTGCCGAATATGCTTTTTCTGAAGCATCAGAAAAGCCATGAAACTCATATTTTGCTGAAGGTGTATAATGAATCCATCGTGGAATACGAATTCTATTAATATTGTCGTAGGATTCTAAAAATTTTTGCCATTTTGTTTGGGTAAGTGGCTTAAGACATTCATCCCAGTCTGTGTTGTCCTGCCATATTTGTTGCATTATGATTTTTGCAGAAACAACGATTGGTGCTAACCAGCCTGACGGGTCAAAAAGACGAGCAATGTCAGACAAGACTGTTCGTTTCGTGTATGAATTTCTCTTCTCGATAGTGGGTACATTAAAGAAAAAGAAATCTTCTTTTGCGTTCCATCGAATGCCAAGGGTTTTAGCATTATTTAAATCTGGAAGGGTGAGTAAGTTTTCATCGAGTAAATGGTCTTTGGGTAAAATGCTTAACAATTCTGGGGTGTTTGAAATCCATTTCCTTAATGGAAATCCTGCGGATTCTAAAACTTTCATAACCTCTTGTTGAGCGATTTTGGCTTCATTAACAGAATGAGCACCAGATAAAACATCATCAACATACATATTATTTCTCAAAATATGAGATGCTATTGGGTGGGTTACTTCAACGTATTTTGCCAATTCGAAAAGGGTTCTAATTGCAAGGTAGGGTGCGCAATTTACTCCGAATGTGACTGTTTGAAGTTCATAGTCCTTTATGGGTTCATTAACGCTTTTACGAAATAATATTCGCTGAAATGGGGTTTGGGTAGGATTCAATAAGATCTGCCTGTACATTTTCGTAATATCGGCATTAAAAACGATCTTATAAAAGCGCCATTTTAAGATTAGCATAACTAAATCTTGTTGTAGGGTAGGACCAGTATATAACGTATCATTTAAGCTGTTACCGTTCGAAGTTTTGCTGGAAGCATTAAAAACTACTCGAACTTTTGTCGTAATACGATCAGGTTTAATTACAGCATGATGGGGTAAATAATAGTAAGTCGTTGAAGAAGTATTTGGGTTAAAAATAACGGGTTTCATATGACCTAAATCAATATACTCTTGAAGAACGTTATCATATTCATCCTTTAATGATGGATTTTTCATCAGATTCTTCTCATTTCTTAAATACTGTGCCATAGCTATATGACGTGAGTTTCCTAACTCTAAGGGTGGGGTTCGAAATGGAAGATCTACTTGATAACGACCATTGGGTAAGTGTTGGGTAGTTTTCGTAAAAGTTTCTTCACATATATTTTCTTCAATTGACTTAATGGGTTTCTGTGGGATTTCTTCAATTTCCCAAAATCTTGTTAAGCTTTTATTAAGTGTAACTGCGCTAAAATAAGAAACTATGTGTTGGGTTCGGTGATTCTCTTCAACGGGTCCAGTCAAGATCCAACCAAATTCGGTATCTTGAGCTATAAGTGTGTTAAGAATGTTCTTCTTAACGCCAGATTTTAAAATCTGCGGGTAGAAATCACTTCCTATAATGAAGTCGATAGGCCTACTTTCATAGAAACTAGGATCTGCTAACTGAACATTTTTTAAGTCTTTAATAATATTCGGGTTTATATTATGGGTGGGTAGTGTTCTAGTTAACGTTTTAACTACTATCGCTTGGATTTCTATACAAAAATCATTTTGGGTATTGGACCTTAGAGTTACATCACACATTTTATTTGATCGAGCTGAGACAACTTCGTTCAAACCAGATATTTCTGCTATTATGGGTTTTGTGGGTAATCGTAATTTACGTCTAAGTTGATCAGAAATAAACGAGAAATCAGACGCTGGGTCTATAAGTGCTCGCGCTGGGAACAGAGAACCATGAACTTCGACATTTAAAATTGCTGTGCCTAAAAGCTTCTTCCGAGTATCCAATGCCGTCTGAGTTTGGGTAGAAAACGACTGAGCAGCATTCTGTGATGTCGTCGGTTGTTCTTCTGCTGGACTTGGGTTTGATGCGGGTCTGTGAAGAAGTGAGTTGTGTCGCCCTCCACAGTATCTGCAAGTGAATGAACTATTGCATTCTTTTATGCCGTGAGAAATAGCCAAACAATTATAGCAGCAGCCATTATTTTTAACAAAATTTATCCTTTCTGTTACTCCCATCGACGTAAAAGTAGGACAATCTCTCAAAGTGTGGTTTAAATTACAGATTTTGCATATTGAGCCATTTGGCCTACTAATGCTTTGGGTTCGGGTGGGGTTTAAGAGTTTTTGTTCGGGTTGAGGTTTTCTCTTAACACGGGTATCTTTTTTGGGTTCTTGGGTTACATTATTAACAAATGTGTTGCCTTTTCGTTCATTTTGGTTCTTGTTCTCAAAATTCTGTTTATTTCTTGGGTACGGGTTAGTATTCTTGATATCATTAACAGATTCAAGACCTTTGTACTTATTTGTTAAAAATACATCCATTTCAGTCCAAGAGGGTACATCGGAACTGTTTGAAAGAGTTCTTTCGAAATCTTCCAGGGTTTCTTTGGGTAATTTGGATGAGCATAAATAAACAAATATTGGATCCCAATTATCCGTTTCTATGTCCAGTGTATTCAGATTTGAAATACAACTGTTTATTTTTCTTTGTAACTTACGAATAGCTATACCGCATTGGACATTAACAAAGGGTAAATTAAATAACGTTTTCAATTGAGCATTAATTTGCATACGTTTATTCTCATATTGAGAAGTAAGTTGTGTCCAAGCAATAATAAAGCCATCGTTTGTTAAGGGTGCACTATCAACTATTTCTTTGGCCTCTCCCCGGGTCTTTTGTTTAAGATAAAACAATTTTTCTACTCCACTAAGGCGAGTATTATTACCATAAATGGCCTTGAACATGTCTCTAAAAGACGTCCAATTTCTGTAATCGCCATTGAAATCTTGCATATCGCAAGGTGGAACACTAAAAGATGTGGTGGGTGTAGGGTGGGTAGAGGGAGTAGAAGGGGAATTTTTAATGGTTTCTTGTCGGGTTGCTTCTTCGAGTGCCGAATCTATAGAGACGATTCGAGATCTGAAAAGATTTTTTGCCTTTATATATTCCCGGGTAATTTCATCCAAATTTATTGTTGCTGCTTTTTCTGGGTCTTCTAGGAGCTCAGATTCTCGAATCCATTCGTATCGGGTACCAATTTTATTCCAAATTTCCTCCAACTCGCGTTTTTGGTACCGAATGGCGGGTAGGGTAAGATATTCATCAACCGTTCTCTTATATTCGTTCTCAAACGACGCCAAATCCAATTGGATATAGCGAAAGAAACCAGCGGCCATAGCTTTTAATGAGGACATTTTGCAAAAAATGTGTTAATTCTCAATAAAATTTGGGTAAAGGGTAAAAATTTAAAAAAATAGTTGATTTGTATTATGTGTACAAGCGTAAAAATTTCCTATCGGGTTGTTTTTACACTATAAAGTATATTGCGCTACAGTAAAAAACGTCAATATTAGTTTTTAAAACGCTAAGTAAAAACCAGATGAAATACTTTAAATGGGTGGGTAATTGATTGGGTGGGTTAATTAAAACTGGTTTTTTCTTTTAAATTGTTTTAAAAACAGTGTAAAATTTATTAATTTTCAATAAAATTATATAAGGAAATTTTTTGTAAGTTGTAAATAAATCAACTTACCGACCTCGCTTGTGTGTAGGGTACTAACGTGTATATATGTATGTATGTGGGTTTCTATTTTTACTTGTTGATTCCTCTTTGTGTCGATCTTCCCGCTATGAGTTGTCGGACAAGTACTGTGTTGTTGTTGTTATTTATGTTAGTAAATATTTTATATTTTGTAAAATTGAATTTATATGTAAACTAGCTTAACCCGGTGCGCTTCGCTACACTGCTTAAACCACTTCTTCAGTTGAGAGATATTTAATATATGCATCCTATGGAAGGTTTTCCCCCCTGCGCCTTCCCGCTTTATTTTTATTTTCAAAAGTGTAGTATACCATAGGAGTGACTTCTACTAAGTTTGAACATTCTTACTATAACAGTTCTTAAGATATGTGATATTAAACATTGGCGTCCTACGGGGGGTAACATTTCCCCGCTGCTATTTTATTTCAATTTTGGGGTTCAGAAGATCATACTACAAAAAGTTTAATAAAAAGAGTGCAGCGGCTCTAAATTATATTTCTATCTATGAGGGGTACTGCTCCTCCTCTGTCCATTTCTATATTGAAATTTAAAGTTTGCCATAATAGTAGCTTTGACCACGTTTGAAGACTCTCCCTTTAATAGTTCTTGAGTTGAGAAATATTTAATATATGCATCCTATGGAAGGTATTTCCCCCTGCGCCTTCCCGCTTTATTTTTATTTTCAAAAGTGTAGTATACCATAAGTGTGACTTCTACAAAGTTTGAACATTCTAACCTTAATAGTTTTTAAGATATCCGATATTAAACATTGGCGTCCTATGGGGGGTAACACTTCCCCCGCTGCTATTGTGTTTAAATTTTGGGACTCAGAACATCCTACTACCAAAAGTTCAACAAATTGCTTGCAGCGGCTCTTATTAATATTGCTATCTATGAGGGGAACTGCTCCTCCTCTGTCTACCTCGCCCATTTTTATATTGAAATTTATAGTTTACCATAGTAGTAGCTGTAACCATGTTTGAAGACTCTCCCTTTAATAGTTCTTCTGTTGAGCGATATTTAATATATGCATCCTATGGGAGGTGTTTCCCCTATTCACCTACTCGCTTTATTTTTATTTTCAAAAGTGAAGTATACCATAAGAGTGACTTCCACAAAGTTTGAACATTCTCACTATAACAGTTCTTAAGATATGCGATATTAAACATTGGCGTCCTATGGTGGGTACCACTACCCCCGCCGCTATTTTGTTTTAATTTTGGGGCTCAGAAGATCCTACTCCCAAAAGTTCAACAAAATGCCTGCAGTGGCTCTTATTAATATTTCTATATATGAGGGGTACTGCTCCTCCCCCGTCTACCCCGCCCCTTTGTATATTGAAATTTAAAGTTTACTATAATAATAGCTTTAACCACTTTTGAAGACTCTCCCTTTAATAATTCTTCAGTTGAGCGATATTTAATATATGCATCCTATGGGAGGTATATCCCCCCCTGCGCCTACCCGCTTTATTGTTATTTTTAAAAGTGTTGTATACCATAAGAGTGACTTCTAGAAAGTTTGAACATTCTCACTATTACAGTTCTTTAGTTATGCGATGTTAAACATTGGCGTCCTATGGGGGATTCCACTTCCCCTACCCCTATCGAAAAGATAAGTAGCCTATTTTATTTTCAGGGCTCACGTGATGTATCTGTAAAAATTTCAGGAAAATCGGTTCAGTAGTTTAGGAGTCTATAAGCCAACAAACAAACAAACAAACAAACAAACAAACAAACAAACAAACAAACAAACAAACATACAAACATTTTTCATTTTTATATATATGTAAATAAAATGTTTGTGTGTTTAATTGTTTCAAATTTATTTTTGCACAAAAATATTGTTTTCAGTTTTGTGTTGTGTTTTAAATCTTTGTTTATATTTTTGTAATTGTTTAAACCTTCGTATTTTTGTATGTTTATTTTCACCAATGTTTTTATTTTAACTTTGTTTATTTTTGAAACAATTTTTAAGGGTGGGTAATATTTTAATTTGTTTGTTTTTTTTACACTTTAATTTTTGCACTGTCTTGTTTTTTGATTTTTATTAAAAATATTTTAGTTTTAGGATTTAAAATTTTTTAATTTAAGGGTTAGGCTAAAATTTAATAAATTTTACTTTCTTTGCTATGTGTGTGTGTGTGGACTGTATATAGCTTTGCGCTTTTTTTTGTGATTTTTTAATTTTATTTAAATTTTGCAGATGACTTTATTTATTTTTTGGATGTTTCTTGTTTATGTTTTATGTGTTTTTTAAGTGACACTGTTTCACTCTCACTTTCAAGGTTCGATAGGACCAAATGTTTACACGGGTTTAAAGGGTTTGAGAGAGATGGCTCTAAAGCGCAAACGATTGTATATAAAACACTTTTAATTTGCAAAACGTTATAAAAATTTATTTATTTATTTAGTATTTAAGGGGTAATGATATATGTAGTTTTAAGGGTTTTGGAGTACATATGTATGCACATTTAATATTAGGTTAAGTTCTTAAGTGTTTGTAGTTATTTTAAGCTTGAGCACTAACATTTGTTTGCTTGTTTGAAAACACTTTTGGTTTTAATTAAACTTAATACCTACTTGTAGGCTTTTACTAATTATTATTTAAAAACTTTGTTTGGGGGGGTTTTTTAGAGCTTCACTTCGGTGTTGAACGTCTTCGCGATCGACCTCACTATCGGTGTTTGTTGACTGTGTGGTTGGCAGCAGTTCTTTCATCAGCTGTTGATGGGGGCGTTAATGCTGTAAGTGTTGGTACAGCGGTACCATTTTGTTCACGTGAACAACAGGTGATCACAGATTTTCGTTATTTTTGCTCTAACTCTTCTAGTTTGCCAGAAAAACGCATTTAAAGTTTTCCATATAAAAATCCTTAGAAAATCAATTTTTGGTGGGAAATACAGGTGATCACAGATTTTCGCTATTTTTGCTCTAACTCCTCTAGTTTGCCAGAAAAACGCATTTAAAGTTTTCCATATAAAAATCCTTAGAAAATCAATTTTTAGTGGGAAATACAGGTAATCACAGATTTTCGCTATTTTTGCTCTAACTCCTCTAGTTTGCCAGAAAAACGCATTTAAAGTTTTCCATATAAAAATCCTTAGAAAATCAATTTTTAGTGGGAAATACAGGTGATCACAGATTTTCGCTATTTTTGCTCTAACTCCTCTAGTTTGCCAGAAAAACGCATTTAAAGTTTTCCATATAAAAATCCTTAGAAAATCAATTTTTAGTGGGAAATACAGGTGATCACAGATTTTCGTTATTTTTGCTCTAACTCTTCTAGTTTGCCAGAAAAACGCATTTAAAGTTTTCCATATAAAAATCCTTAGAAAATCAATTTTTAGTGGGAAATACAGGTGATCGCAGATTTTCGTTATTTTTGCTCTAACTCTTCTAGTTTGCCAGAAAAACGCATTTAAAGTTTTCCATATAAAAATCCTTAGAAAATCAATTTTTAGTGGGAAATACAGGTGATCACAGATTTTCGCTATTTTTGCTCTAACTCCTCTAGTTTGCCAGAAAAACGCATTTAAAGTTTTCCATATAAAAATCCTTAGAAAATCAATTTTTAGTGGGAAATACAGGTGATCACAGATTTTCGCTATTTTTGCTCTAACTCTTCTAGTTTGCCAGAAAAACGCATTTAAAGTTTTCCATATAAAAATCCTTAGAAAATCAATTTTTAGTGGGAAATACAGGTGATCACAGATTTTCGCTATTTTTGCTCTAACTCCTCTAGTTTGCCAGAAAAACGCATTTAAAGTTTTCCATATAAAAATCCTTAGAAAATCAATTTTTAGTGGGAAATACAGGTGATCACAGATTTTCGCTATTTTTGCTCTAACTCCTCTAGTTTGCCAGAAAAACGCATTTAAAGTTTTCCATATAAAAATCCTTAGAAAATCAATTTTTAGTGGGAAATACAGGTGATCACAGATTTTCGCTATTTTTGCTCTAACTCCTCTAGTTTGCCAGAAAAACGCATTTAAAGTTTTCCATATAAAAATCCTTAGAAAATCAATTTTTAGTGGGAAATACAGGTGATCACAGATTTTCGTTATTTTTGCTCTAACTCTTCTAGTTTGCCAGAAAAACGCATTTAAAGTTTTCCATATAAAAATCCTTAGAAAATCAATTTTTAGTGGGAAATACAGGTGATCACAGATTTTCGCTATTTTTGCTCTAACTCCTCTAGTTTGCCAGAAAAACGCATTTAAAGTTTACCATATAAAAATCCTTAGAAAATCAATTTTTAGTGGGAAATACAGGTGATCACAGATTTTCGCTATTTTTGCTCTAACTCCTCTAGTTTGCCAGAAAAACGCATTTAAAGTTTTCCATATAAAAATCCTTAGAAAAGCAATTTTTAGTGGGAAATACAGGTGATCACAGATTTTCGTTATTTTTGCTCTAACTCTTCTAGTTTGCCAGAAAAACGCATTTAAAGTTTTCCATATAAAAATCCTTAGAAAATCAATTTTTAGTGGGAAATACAGGTGATCACAGATTTTCGTTATTTTTGCTCTAACTCTTCTAGATTGCCAGAAAAACGCATTTAAAGTTTTCCATATAAAAATCGTTAGAAAATCAATTTTTAGTGGGAAATACAGGTGATCACAGATTTTCGTTATTTTTGCTCTAACTCTTCTAGTTTGCCAGAAAAACGCATTTAAAGTTTTCCATATAAAAATCCTTAGAAAATCAATTTTTAGTGGGAAATACAGGTGATCACAGATTTTCGTTATTTTTGCTCTAACTCTTCTAGTTTGCCAGAAAAACGCATTTAAAGTTTTCCATATAAAAATCCTTAGAAAATCAATTTTTAGTGGGAAATACAGGTGATCACAGATTTTCGTCTTGCTCGTTGAATGCAGACGTGTTTTTTTTTTTAACTCGGCTTACGGTTTTTTTTTTTAACATAAATAAGTGTATATTTATGATATAATAATATTATTATCTTTTTTAAATAATATAAGATCAGCGAATGAACAGACGCTTTAAAATAATTTTTAATAAGTGAACATAAAATTTTTAATACAAATATTAAAAATTACAATTAACAAAAATATATGTATGTACACACATACATATACATACATACATTTTAAGCAAAAACATTTCTTGTTTTCTTTATTCTTTTTTTTTTTATTCTCGGGGTTTTTTAAACAACAAATAAAAAGAAGAGCACATTTAAACAAACAGTAATATATAAAAAAAAAAACTCTTATGAATGCATATAATGCAAAAACAATAAAACATAACGAAAGAAATGCGTATGTTGCATTGAGTGTTGACGAAACAAACGTAGAAAAAAGAATCGATGATAGCAATTATTTAACGGCTAAACCTATTACTCGAACGCGTTCTCTCTCACCCTCTTTGTTTAAAAATACGGTCGATCGTAATACAATAACAAATTTATTAACTACAAGCGTTGCCACAGAGCAAAAAAAAACTTTAATAAGTGATGAAACAGTTAACCCCAAAACAGCCGCTATGGACAACTCAATAACTCAAGTAAAAACTTCTCAAAAGCCTACAGTACAAGTTGGTATGGACAGGTACATAACAGTGCTTAAACGGGGACGCAGCCCTACCTCTGCAGCAGTTGCTTCGGCCTCAAAAGTACCATCTTTTAATAAAATAAATTCTCAAAATCGTTTTGCAATTCTTGAGGATGAATCCTCTGAAGCACAAAACGTCATAAAATCGTCCAAGCCTCCCCCGATATATCTAGTTTGCCAGAAAAACGCATTTAAAGTTTTCCATATAAAAATCCTAAGAAAATCAATTTTTAGTGGGAAATACAGGTGATCACAGATTTTCGTTATTTTTGCTCTAACTCTTCTAGTTTGCCAGAAAAACGCATTTAAAGTTTTCCATATAAAAATCCTAAGAAAATCAATTTTTAGTGGGAAATACAGGTGATCACAGATTTTCGTTATTTTTGCTCTAACTCTTCTAGTTTGCCAGAAAAACGCATTTAAAGTTTTCCATATAAAAATCCTTAGAAAATCAATTTTTAGTGGGAAATACAGGTGATCACAGATTTTCGTTATTTTTGCTCTAACTCTTCTAGTTTGCCAGAAAAACGCATTTAATGTTTTCCATATAAAAATCCTAAGAAAATCAATTTTTAGTGGGAAATACAGGTGATCACAGATTTTCGTTATTTTTGCTCTAACTCTTCTAGTTTGCCAGAAAAACGCATTTAAAGTTTTCCATATAAAAATCCTAAGAAAATCAATTTTTAGTGGGAAATACAGGTGATCACAGATTTTCGTTATTTTTGCTCTAACTCTTCTAGTTTGCCAGAAAAACGAATTTAAAGTTTTCCATATAAAAATCCTTAGAAAATCAATTTTTAGTGGGAAATACAGGTGATCACAGATATTCGTTATTTTTGCTCTAACTCTTCTAGTTTGCCAGAAAAACGCATTTAAAGTTTTCCATATAAAAATCCTTAGAAAATCAATTTTTAGTGGGAAATACAGGTGATCACAGATTTTCGTTATTTTTGCTCTAACTCTTCTAGTTTGCCAGAAAAACGCATTTAAAGTTTTTCATATAAAAATCCTTAGAAAATCAATTTTTGGTGGGAAATACAGGTGATCACAGATTTTCGCTATTTTTGCTCTAACTCCTCTAGTTTGCCAGAAAAACGCTTTTAAAGTTTTCCATATAAAAATCCTTAGAAAATCAAGTTTTAGTGGGAAATACAGGTAATCACAGATTTTCGCTATTTTTGCTCTAACTCCTCTAGTTTGCCAGAAAAACGCATTTAAAGTTTTCCATATAAAAATCCTTAGAAAATCAATTTTTAGTGGGAAATACAGTTGATCACAGATTTTCGCTATTTTTGCTCTAACTCCTCTAGTTTGCCAGAAAAACGCATTTAAAGTTTTCCATATAAAAATCCTTAGAAAATCAATTTTTAGTGGGAAATACAGGTGATCACAGATTTTCGTTATTTTTGCTCTAACTCTTCTAGTTTGCCAGAAAAACGCATTTAAAGTTTTCCATATAAAAATCCTTAGAAAATCAATTTTTAGTGGGAAATACAGGTGATCACAGATTTTCGTTATTTTTGCTCTAACTCTTCTAGTTTGCCAGAAAAACGCATTTAAAGTTTTCCATATAAAAATCCTTAGAAAATCAATTTTTAGTGGGAAATACAGGTGATCACAGATTTTCGCTATTTTTGCTCTAACTCCTCTAGTTTGCCAGAAAAACGCATTTAAAGTTTTCCATATAAAAATCCTTAGAAAATCAATTTTTAGTGGGAAATACAGGTGATCACAGATTTTCGCTATTTTTGCTCTAACTCCTCTAGTTTGCCAGAAAAACGCATTTAAAGTTTTCCATATAAAAATCCTTAGAAAATCAATTTTTAGTGGGAAATACAGGTGATCACAGATTTTCGCTATTTTTGCTCTAACTCCTCTAGTTTGCCAGAAAAACGCATTTAAAGTTTTCCATATAAAAATCCTTAGAAAATCAATTTTTAGTGGGAAATACAGGTGATCACAGATTTTCGTTATTTTTGCTATAACTCTTCTAGTTTGCCAGAAAAACGCATTTAAAGTTTTCCATATAAAAATCCTTAGAAAATCAATTTTTAGTGGGAAATACAGGTGATCACAGATTTTTGCTATTTTTGCTCTAACTCCTCTAGTTTGCCAGAAAAACGCATTTAAAGTTTTCCATATAAAAATCCTTAGAAAATCAATTTTTAGTGGGAAATACAGGTGATCACAGATTTTCGCTATTTTTGCTCTAACTCCTCTAGTTTGCCAGAAAAACGCATTTAAAGTTTTCCATATAAAAATCCTTAGAAAATCAATTTTTAGTGGGAAATACAGGTGATCACAGATTTTCGTTATTTTTGCTCTAACTCTTCTAGTTTGCCAGAAAAACGCATTTAAAGTTTTCCATATAAAAATCCTTAGAAAATCAATTTTTAGTGGGAAATACAGGTGATCACAGATTTTCGTTATTTTGCTCTAACTCTTCTAGATTGCCAGAAAAACGCATTTAAAGTTTTCCATATAAAAATCGTTAGAAAATCAATTTTTAGTGGGAAATACAGGTGATCACAGATTTTCGTTATTTTTGCTCTAACTCTTCTAGTTTGCCAGAAAAACGCATTTAAAGTTTTCCATATAAAAATCCTTAGAAAATCAATTTTTAGTGGGAAACACAGGTGATCACAGATTTTCGTTATTTTTGCTCTAACTCTTCTAGTTTGCCAGAAAAACGCATTTAAAGTTTTCCATATAAAAATCCTTAGAAAATCAATTTTTAGTGGGAAATACAGGTGATCACAGATTTTCGTTATTTTTGCTCTAACTCTTCTAGTTTGCCAGAAAAACGCATTTAATGTTTTCCATATAAAAATCCTAAGAAAATCAATTTTTAGTGGGAAATACAGGTGATCACAGATTTTCGTTATTTTTGCTCTAACTCTTCTAGTTTGCCAGAAAAACGCATTTAAAGTTTTCCATATAAAAATCCTAAGAAAATCAATTTTTAGTGGGAAATACAGGTGATCACAGATTTTCGTTATTTTTGCTCTAACTCTTCTAGTTTGCCAGAAAAACGAATTTAAAGTTTTCCATATAAAAATCCTTAGAAAATCAATTTTTAGTGGGAAATACAGGTGATCACAGATTTTCGTTATTTTTGCTCTAACTCTTCTAGTTTGCCAGAAAAACGCATTTAAAGTTTTCCATATAAAAATCCTTAGAAAATCAATTTTGAGTGGGAAATACAGGTGATCACAGATTTTCGTTATTTTTGCTCTAACTCTTCTAGTTTGCCAGAAAAACGCATTTAAAGTTTTCCATATAAAAATCCTTAGAAAATCAATTTTTAGTGGGAAATACAGGTGATCACAGATTTTCGTTATTTTTGCTCTAACTCTTCTAGTTTGCCAGAAAAACGCATTTAAAGTTTTCCATATAAAAATCCTTAGAAAATCAATTTTTGGTGGGAAATACAGGTGATCACAGATTTTCGCTATTTTTGCTCTAACTCCTCTAGTTTGCCAGAAAAACGCATTTAAAGTTTTCCATATAAAAATCCTTAGAAAATCAATTTTTAGTGGGAAATACAGGTAATCACAGATTTTCGCTATTTTTGCTCTAACTCCTCTAGTTTGCCAGAAAAACGCATTTAAAGTTTTCCATTTAAAAATCCTTAGAAAATCAATTTTTAGTGGGAAATACAGGTGATCACAGATTTTCGTTATTTTTGCTCTAACTCCTCTAGTTTGCCAGAAAAACGCATTTAAAGTTTTCCATATAAAAATCCTTAGAAAATCAATTTTTAGTGGGAAATACAGGTGATCACAGATTTTCGTTATTTTTGCTCTAACTCTTCTAGTTTGCCAGAAAAACGCATTTAAAGTTTTCCATATAAAAATCCTAAGAAAATCAATTTTTAGTGGGAAATACAGGTGATCACAGATTTTCGTTATTTTTGCTCTAACTCTTCTAGTTTGCCAGAAAAACGCATTTAAAGTTTTCCATATAAAAATCCTTAGAAAATCAATTTTTAGTGGGAAACACAGGTGATCACAGATTTTCGTTATTTTTGCTCTAACTCTTCTAGTTTGCCAGAAAAACGCATTTAAAGTTTTCCATATAAAAATCCTTAGAAAATCAATTTTTAGTGGGAAATACAGGTGATCACAGATTTTCGTTATTTTTGCTCTAACTCTTCTAGTTTGCCAGAAAAACGCATTTAAAGTTTTTCATATAAAAATCCTTAGAAAATCAATTTTTGGTGGGAAATACAGGTGATCACAGATTTTCGCTATTTTTGCTCTAACTCCTCTAGTTTGCCAGAAAAACGCTTTTAAAGTTTTCCATATAAAAATCCTTAGAAAATCAAGTTTTAGTGGGAAATACAGGTAATCACAGATTTTCGCTATTTTTGCTCTAACTCCTCTAGTTTGCCAGAAAAACGCATTTAAAGTTTTCCATATAAAAATCCTTAGAAAATCAATTTTTAGTGGGAAATACAGTTGATCACAGATTTTCGCTATTTTTGCTCTAACTCCTCTAGTTTGCCAGAAAAACGCATTTAAAGTTTTCCATATAAAAATCCTTAGAAAATCAATTTTTAGTGGGAAATACAGGTGATCACAGATTTTCGTTATTTTTGCTCTAACTCTTCTAGTTTGCCAGAAAAACGCATTTAAAGTTTTCCATATAAAAATCCTTAGAAAATCAATTTTTAGTGGGAAATACAGGTGATCACAGATTTTCGTTATTTTTGCTCTAACTCTTCTAGTTTGCCAGAAAAACGCATTTAAAGTTTTCCATATAAAAATCCTTAGAAAATCAATTTTTAGTGGGAAATACAGGTGATCACAGATTTTCGCTATTTTTGCTCTAACTCCTCTAGTTTGCCAGAAAAACGCATTTAAAGTTTTCCATATAAAAATCCTTAGAAAATCAATTTTTAGTGGGAAATACAGGTGATCACAGATTTTCGCTATTTTTGCTCTAACTCCTCTAGTTTGCCAGAAAAACGCATTTAAAGTTTTCCATATAAAAATCCTTAGAAAATCAATTTTTAGTGGGAAATACAGGTGATCACAGATTTTCGCTATTTTTGCTCTAACTCCTCTAGTTTGCCAGAAAAACGCATTTAAAGTTTTCCATATAAAAATCCTTAGAAAATCAATTTTTAGTGGGAAATACAGGTGATCACAGATTTTCGTTATTTTTGCTATAACTCTTCTAGTTTGCCAGAAAAACGCATTTAAAGTTTTCCATATAAAAATCCTTAGAAAATCAATTTTTAGTGGGAAATACAGGTGATCACAGATTTTTGCTATTTTTGCTCTAACTCCTCTAGTTTGCCAGAAAAACGCATTTAAAGTTTTCCATATAAAAATCCTTAGAAAATCAATTTTTAGTGGGAAATACAGGTGATCACAGATTTTCGCTATTTTTGCTCTAACTCCTCTAGTTTGCCAGAAAAACGCATTTAAAGTTTTCCATATAAAAATCCTTAGAAAATCAATTTTTAGTGGGAAATACAGGTGATCACAGATTTTCGTTATTTTTGCTCTAACTCTTCTAGTTTGCCAGAAAAACGCATTTAAAGTTTTCCATATAAAAATCCTTAGAAAATCAATTTTTAGTGGGAAATACAGGTGATCACAGATTTTCGTTATTTTGCTCTAACTCTTCTAGATTGCCAGAAAAACGCATTTAAAGTTTTCCATATAAAAATCGTTAGAAAATCAATTTTTAGTGGGAAATACAGGTGATCACAGATTTTCGTTATTTTTGCTCTAACTCTTCTAGTTTGCCAGAAAAACGCATTTAAAGTTTTCCATATAAAAATCCTTAGAAAATCAATTTTTAGTGGGAAACACAGGTGATCACAGATTTTCGTTATTTTTGCTCTAACTCTTCTAGTTTGCCAGAAAAACGCATTTAAAGTTTTCCATATAAAAATCCTTAGAAAATCAATTTTTAGTGGGAAATACAGGTGATCACAGATTTTCGTTATTTTTGCTCTAACTCTTCTAGTTTGCCAGAAAAACGCATTTAATGTTTTCCATATAAAAATCCTAAGAAAATCAATTTTTAGTGGGAAATACAGGTGATCACAGATTTTCGTTATTTTTGCTCTAACTCTTCTAGTTTGCCAGAAAAACGCATTTAAAGTTTTCCATATAAAAATCCTAAGAAAATCAATTTTTAGTGGGAAATACAGGTGATCACAGATTTTCGTTATTTTTGCTCTAACTCTTCTAGTTTGCCAGAAAAACGAATTTAAAGTTTTCCATATAAAAATCCTTAGAAAATCAATTTTTAGTGGGAAATACAGGTGATCACAGATTTTCGTTATTTTTGCTCTAACTCTTCTAGTTTGCCAGAAAAACGCATTTAAAGTTTTCCATATAAAAATCCTTAGAAAATCAATTTTGAGTGGGAAATACAGGTGATCACAGATTTTCGTTATTTTTGCTCTAACTCTTCTAGTTTGCCAGAAAAACGCATTTAAAGTTTTCCATATAAAAATCCTTAGAAAATCAATTTTTAGTGGGAAATACAGGTGATCACAGATTTTCGTTATTTTTGCTCTAACTCTTCTAGTTTGCCAGAAAAACGCATTTAAAGTTTTCCATATAAAAATCCTTAGAAAATCAATTTTTGGTGGGAAATACAGGTGATCACAGATTTTCGCTATTTTTGCTCTAACTCCTCTAGTTTGCCAGAAAAACGCATTTAAAGTTTTCCATATAAAAATCCTTAGAAAATCAATTTTTAGTGGGAAATACAGGTAATCACAGATTTTCGCTATTTTTGCTCTAACTCCTCTAGTTTGCCAGAAAAACGCATTTAAAGTTTTCCATTTAAAAATCCTTAGAAAATCAATTTTTAGTGGGAAATACAGGTGATCACAGATTTTCGCTATTTTTGCTCTAACTCCTCTAGCTTGCCAGAAAAACGCATTTAAAGTTTTCCATATAAAAATCCTTAGAAAATCAATTTTTAGTGGGAAATATAGGTGATCACAGATTTTCGCTATTTTTGCTCTAACTCCTCTAGTTTGCCAGAAAAACGCATTTAAAGTTTTCCATATAAAAATCCTTAGAAAATCAATTTTTAGTGGGAAATACAGGTGATCACAGATTTTCGCTATTTTTGCTCTAACTCCTCTAGTTTGCCAGAAAAACGCATTTAAAGTTTTCCATATAAAAATCCTTAGAAAATCAATTTTTAGTGGGAAATACAGGTGATCACAGATTTTCGCTATTTTTGCTCTAACTCCTCTAGTTTGCCAGAAAAACGCATTTAAAGTTTTCCATATAAAAATCCTTAGAAAATCAATTTTTAGTGGGAAATACAGGTGATCACAGATTTACGCTATTTTTGCTCTAACTCCTCTAGTTTGCCAGAAAAACGCATTTAAAGTTTTCCATATAAAAATCCTTAGAAAATCAATTTTTAGTGGGAAATACAGGTGATCACAGATTTTCGTTATTTTTGCTCTAACTCTTCTAGTTTGCCAGAAAAACGCATTTAAAGTTTTCCATATAAAAATCCTTAGAAAATCAATTTTTAGTGGGAAATACAGGTGATCACAGATTTTCGCTATTTTTGCTCTAACTCCTCTAGTTTGCCAGAAAAACGCATTTAAAGTTTTCCATATAAAAATCCTTAGAAAATCAATTTTTAGTGGGAAATACAGGTGATCACAGATTTTCGCTATTTTTGCTCTAACTCTTCTAGTTTGCCAGAAAAACGCATTTAAAGTTTTCCATATAAAAATCCTTAGAAAATCAATTTTTAGTGGGAAATACAGGTGATCACAGATTTTCGTTATTTTTGCTCTAACTCTTCTAGTTTGCCAGAAAAACGCATTTAAAGTTTTCCATATAAAAATCCTTAGAAAATCAATTTTTAGTGGGAAATACAGGTGATCACAGATTTTCGTTATTTTTGCTCTAACTCTTCTAGATTGCCAGAAAAACGCATTTAAAGTTTTCCATATAAAAATCGTTAGAAAATCAATTTTTAGTGGGAAATACAGGTGATCACAGATTTTCGTTATTTTTGCTCTAACTCTTCTAGTTTGCCAGAAAAACGCATTTAAAGTTTTCCATATAAAAATCCTTAGAAAATCAATTTTTAGTGGGAAATACAGGTGATCACAGATTTTCGTTATTTTTGCTCTAACTCTTCTAGTTTGCCAGAAAAACGCATTTAAAGTTTTCCATATAAAAATCCTTAGAAAATCAATTTTTAGTGGGAAATACAGGTGATCACAGATTTTCGTTATTTTTGCTCTAACTCTTCTAGTTTGCCAGAAAAACGCATTTAAAGTTTTCCATATAAAAATCCTTAGAAAATCAATTTTTAGTGGGAAATACAGGTGATCACAGATTTTCGTTATTTTTGCTCTAACTCTTCTAGTTTGCCAGAAAAAGGCATTTAAAGTTTTCCATATAAAAATCCTAAGAAAATCAATTTTTAGTGGGAAATACAGGTGATCACAGATTTTCGTTATTTTTGCTCTAACTCTTCTAGTTTGCCAGAAAAACGCATTTAAAGTTTTCCATATAAAAATCCTAAGAAAATCAATTTTTAGTGGGAAATACAGGTGATCACAGATTTTCGTTATTTTTGCTCTAACTCTTCTAGTTTGCCAGAAAAACGCATTTAAAGTTTTCCATATAAAAATCCTAAGAAAATCAATTTTTAGTGGGAAATACAGGTGATCACAGATTTTCGTTATTTTTGCTCTAACTCTTCTAGTTTGCCAGAAAAACGCATTTAATGTTTTCCATATAAAAATCCTAAGAAAATCAATTTTTAGTGGGAAATACAGGTGATCACAGATTTTCGTTATTTTTGCTCTAACTCTTCTAGTTTGCCAGAAAAACGCATTTAAAGTTTTCCATATAAAAATCCTAAGAAAATCAATTTTTAGTGGGAAATACAGGTGATCACAGATTTTCGTTATTTTTGCTCTAACTCTTCTAGTTTGCCAGAAAAACGAATTTAAAGTTTTCCATATAAAAATCCTTAGAAAATCAATTTTTAGTGGGAAATACAGGTGATCACAGATTTTCGTTATTTTTGCTCTAACTCTTCTAGTTTGCCAGAAAAACGCATTTAAAGTTTTCCATATAAAAATCCTTAGAAAATCAATTTTTAGTGGGAAATACAGGTGATCACAGATTTTCGTTATTTTTGCTCTAACTCTTCTAGTTTGCCAGAAAAACGCATTTAAAGTTTTCCATATAAAAATCCTTAGAAAATCAATTTTAGGTGGGAAATACAGGTGATCACAGATTTTCGCTATTTTTGCTCTAACTCCTCTAGTTTGCCCAGAAAAACGCATTTAAAGTTTTCCATATAAAAATCCTTAGAAAATCAATTTTTAGTAGGAAATACAGGTGATCACAGATTTTCGCTATTTTTGCTCTACCTCCTCTAGTTTGCCAGAAAAACGCATTTAAAGTTTTCCATATAAAAATCCTTAGAAAATCAATTTTTAGTGGGAAATACAGGTGATCACAGATTTTCGTTATTTTTGCTCTAACTCTTCTAGTTTGCCAGAAAAACGCATTTAAAGTTTTCCATATAAAAATCCTTAGAAAATCAATTTTTAGTGGGAAATACAGGTGATCACAGATTTTCGTTATTTTTGCTCTAACTCTTCTAGTTTGCCAGAAAAACGCATTTAAAGTTTTCCATATAAAAATCCTTAGAAAATCAATTTTTAGTGGGAAATACAGGTGATCACAGATTTTCGCTATTTTTGCTCTAACTCCTCTAGTTTGCCAGAAAAACGCATTTAAAGTTTTCCATATAAAAATCCTTAGAAAATCAATTTTTAGTGGGAAATACAGGTGATCACAGATTTTCGCTATTTTTGCTCTAACTCCTCTAGTTTGCCAGAAAAACGCATTTAAAGTTTTCCATATAAAAATCCTTAGAAAATCAATTTTTAGTGGGAAATACAGGTGATCACAGATTTTCGCTATTTTTGCTCTAACTCCTCTAGTTTGCCAGAAAAACGCATTTAAAGTTTTTCCATATAAAAATCCTTAGAAAATCAATTTTTAGTGGGAAATACAGGTGATCACAGATTTTCGCTATTTTTGCTCTAACTCCTCTAGTTTGCCAGAAAAACGCATTTAAAGTTTTCCATATAAAAATCCTTAGAAAATCAATTTTTAGTGGGAAATACAGGTGATCACAGATTTTCGCTATTTTTTGCTCTAACTCCTCTAGTTTGCCAGAAAAACGCATTTAAAGTTTTCCATATAAAAATCCTTAGAAAATCAATTTTTAGTGGGAAATACAGGTGATCACAGATTTTCGTTATTTTTGCTCTAACTCTTCTAGTTTGCCAGAAAAACGCATTTAAAGTTTTCCATATAAAAATCCTTAGAAAATCAATTTTTAGTGGGAATACAGGTGATCACAGATTTTCGCTATTTTTGCTCTAACTCCTCTAGTTTGCCAGAAAAACGCATTTAAAGTTTTCCATATAAAAATCCTTAGAAAATCAATTTTTAGTGGGAAATACAGGTGATCACAGATTTTCGCTATTTTTGCTCTAACTCCTCTAGTTTGCCAGAAAAACGCATTTAAAGTTTTCCATTTAAAAATCCTTAGAAAATCAATTTTTAGTGGGAAATACAGGTGATCACAGATTTTCGTTATTTTTGCTCTAACTCTTCTAGTTTGCCAGAAAAACGCATTTAAAGTTTTCCATATAAAAATCCTTAGAAAATCAATTTTTAGTGGGAAATACAGGTGATCACAGATTTTCGTTATTTTTGCTCTAACTCTTCTAGATTGCCAGAAAAACGCATTTAAAGTTTTCCATATAAAAATCGTTAGAAAATCAATTTTTAGTGGGAAATACAGGTGATCACAGATTTTCGTTATTTTTGCTCTAACTCTTCTAGTTTGCCAGAAAAACGCATTTAAAGTTTTCCATATAAAAATCCTTAGAAAATCAATTTTTAGTGGGAAATACAGGTGATCACAGATTTTCGTTATTTTTGCTCTAACTCTTCTAGTTTGCCAGAAAAACGCATTTAAAGTTTTCCATATAAAAATCCTTAGAAAATCAATTTTTAGTGGGAAATACAGGTGATCACAGATTTTCGTTATTTTTGCACTAACTCTTCTAGTTTGCCAGAAAAACGCATTTAATGTTTTCCATATAAAAATCCTAAGAAAATCAATTTTTAGTGGGAAATACAGGTGATCACAGATTTTCGTTATTTTTGCTCTAACTCTTCTAGTTTGCCAGAAAAACGCATTTAAAGTTTTCCATATAAAAATCCTAAGAAAATCAATTTTTAGTGGGAAATACAGGTGATCACAGATTTTCGTTATTTTTGCTCTAACTCTTCTAGTTTGCCAGAAAAACGAATTTAAAGTTTTCCATATAAAAATCCTTAGAAAATCAATTTTTAGTGGGAAATACAGGTGATCACAGATTTTCGTTATTTTTGCTCTAACTCTTCTAGTTTGCCAGAAAAACGCATTTAAAGTTTTCCATATAAAAATCCTTAGAAAATCAATTTTTAGTGGGAAATACAGGTGATCACAGATTTTCGTTATTTTTGCTCTAACTCTTCTAGTTTGCCAGAAAAACGCATTTAAAGTTTTCCATATAAAAATCCTTAGAAAATCAATTTTTAGTGGGAAATACAGGTGATCACAGATTTTCGTTATTTTTGCTCTAACTCTTCTAGTTTGCCAGAAAAACGCATTTAAAGTTTTCCATATAAAAATCCTAAGAAAATCAATTTTTAGTGGGAAATACAGGTGATCACAGATTTTCGTTATTTTTGCTCTAACTCTTCTAGTTTGCCAGAAAAACGCATTTAAAGTTTTCCATATAAAAATCCTAAGAAAATCAATTTTTAGTGGGAAATACAGGTGATCACAGATTTTCGTTATTTTTGCTCTAACTCTTCTAGTTTGCCAGAAAAACGAATTTAAAGTTTTCCATATAAAAATCCTTAGAAAATCAATTTTTAGTGGGAAATACAGGTGATCACAGATATTCGTTATTTTTGCTCTAACTCTTCTAGTTTGCCAGAAAAACGCATTTAAAGTTTTCCATATAAAAATCCTTAGAAAATCAATTTTTAGTGGGAAATACAGGTGATCACAGATATTCGTTATTTTTGCTCTAACTCTTCTAGTTTGCCAGAAAAACGCATTTAAAGTTTTCCATAAAAAAATCCTAAGAAAATCAATTTTTAGTGGGAAATACAGGTGATCACAGATTTTCGTTATTTTTGCTCTAACTCTTCTAGTTTGCCAGAAAAACGAATTTAAAGTTTTCCATATAAAAATCCTTAGAAAATCAATTTTTAGTGGGAAATACAGGTGATCACAGATATTCGTTATTTTTGCTCTAACTCTTCTAGTTTGCCAGAAAAACGCATTTAAAGTTTTCCATATAAAAATCCTTAGAAAATCAATTTTTAGTGGGAAATACAGGTGATCACAGATTTTCGTTATTTTTGCTCTAACTCTTCTAGTTTGCCAGAAAAACGAATTTAAAGTTTTCCATATAAAAATCCTTAGAAAATCAATTTTTGGTGGGAAATACAGGTGATCACAGATTTTCGCTATTTTTGCTCTAACTCCTCTAGTTTGCCAGAAAAACGCATTTAAAGTTTTCCATATAAAAATCCTTAGAAAATCAATTTTTAGTGGGAAATACAGGTAATCACAGATTTTCGCTATTTTTGCACTAACTCTTCTAGTTTGCCAGAAAAACGCATTTAAAGTTTTCCATATAAAAATCCTAAGAAAATCAATTTTTAGTGGGAAATACAGGTGATCACAGATTTTCGTTATTTTTGCTCTAACTCTTCTAGTTTGCCAGAAAAACGAATTTAAAGTTTTCCATATAAAAATCCTTAGAAAATCAATTTTTAGTGGGAAATACAGTGATCACAGATATTCGTTTATTTTTTGCTCTAACTCTTCTAGTTTGCCAGAAAAACGCATTTAAAGTTTTCCATATAAAAATCCTTAGAAAATCAATTTTTAGTGGGAAATACAGGTGATCACAGATTTCGTTATTTTTGCTCTAACTCTTCTAGCTTGCCAGAAAAACGCATTTAAAGTTTTCCATATAAAAATCCTAAGAAAATCAATTTTTAGTGGGAAATACAGGTGATCACAGATTTTCGTTATTTTTGCTCTAACTCTTCTAGTTTGCCAGAAAAACGAATTTAAAGTTTTCCATATAAAAATCCTTAGAAAATCAATTTTTAGTGGGAAATACAGGTGATCACAGATATTCGTTATTTTTGCTCTAACTCTTCTAGTTTGCCAGAAAAACGCATTTAAAGTTTTCCATATAAAAATCCTTAGAAAATCAATTTTTAGTGGGAAATACAGGTGATCACAGATTTTCGTTATTTTTGCTCTAACTCTTCTAGTTTGCCAGAAAAACGCATTTAAAGTTTTCCATATAAAAATCCTTAGAAAATCAATTTTTGTGGGAAATACAGGTGATCACAGATTTTCGCTATTTTTGCTCTAACTCCTCTAGTTTGCCAGAAAAACACATTTAAAGTTTTCCATATAAAAATCCTTAGAAAATCAATTTTTAGTGGGAAATACAGGTAATCACAGATTTTCGCTATTTTTGCTCTAACTCCTCTAGTTTGCCAGAAAAACGCATTTAAAGTTTTCCATATAAAAATCCTTAGAAAATCAATTTTTAGTGGGAAATACAGGTGATCACAGATTTTCGCTATTTTTGCTCTAACTCCTCTAGTTTGCCAGAAAAACGCATTTAAAGTTTCCATATAAAAATCCTTAGAAAATCAATTTTTAGTGGGAAATACAGGTGATCACAGATTTTCGTTATTTTTGCTCTAACTCTTCTAGTTTGCCAGAAAAACGCATTTAAAGTTTTCCATATAAAAATCCTTAGAAAATCAATTTTTAGTGGGAAATACAGGTGATCACAGATTTTCGTTATTTTTGCTCTAACTCCTTCTAGTTTGCCAGAAAAACGCATTTAAAGTTTTCCATATAAAAATCCTTAGAAAATCAATTTTTAGTGGGAAATACAGGTGATCACAGATTTTCGCTATTTTTGCTCTAACTCCTCTAGTTTGCCAGAAAAACGCATTTAAAGTTTTCCATATAAAAATCCTTAGAAAATCAATTTTTAGTGGGAAATACAGGTGATCACAGATTTTCGCTATTTTTGCTCTAACTCCTCTAGTTTGCCAGAAAAACGCATTTAAAGTTTTCCATATAAAAATCCTTAGAAAATCAATTTTTAGTGGGAAATACAGGTGATCACAGATTTTCGCTATTTTTGCTCTAACTCCTCTAGTTTGCCAGAAAAACGCATTTAAAGTTTTCCATATAAAAATCCTTAGAAAATCAATTTTTAGTGGGAAATACAGGTGATCACAGATTTTCGCTATTTTTGCTCTAACTCCTCTAGTTTGCCAGAAAAACGCATTTAAAGTTTTCCATATAAAAATCCTTAGAAAATCAATTTTTAGTGGGAAATACAGGTGATCACAGATTTTCGCTATTTTTGCTCTAACTCCTCTAGTTTGCCAGAAAAACGCATTTGAAGTTCTCCATATAAAAATCCTTAGAAAATCAATTTTTAGTGGGAAATACAGGTGATCACAGATTTTCGTTATTTTTGCTCTAACTCTTCTAGTTTGCCAGAAAAACGCATTTAAAGTTTTCCATATAAAAATCCTTAGAAAATCAATTTTTAGTGGGAAATACAGGTGATCACAGATTTTCGCTATTTTTGCTCTAACTCTCTAGTTTGCCAGAAAAACGCATTTAAAGTTTTCCATATAAAAATCCTTAGAAAATCAATTTTTAGTGGGAAATACAGGTGATCACAGATTTTCGCTATTTTTGCTCTAACTCCTCTAGTTTGCCAGAAAAACGCATTTAAAGTTTTCCATATAAAAATCCTTAGAAAATCAATTTTTAGTGGGAAATACAGGTGATCACAGATTTTCGTTATTTTTGCTCTAACTCTTCTAGTTTGCCAGAAAAACGCATTTAAAGTTTTCCATATAAAAATCCTTAGAAAATCAATTTTTAGTGGGAAATACAGGTGATCACAGATTTTCGTTATTTTTGCTCTAACTCTTCTAGTTTGCCAGAAAAACGCATTTAAAGTTTTCCATATAAAAATCCTTAGAAAATCAATTTTTAGTGGGAAATACAGGTGATCACAGATTTTCGTTATTTTTGCTCTAACTCTTCTAGTTTGCCAGAAAAACGCATTTAAAGTTTTCCATATAAAAATCCTAAGAAAATCAATTTTTTAGTGGGAAATACAGGTGATCACAGATTTTCGTTATTTTTGCTCTAACTCTTCTAGTTTGCCAGAAAAACGCATTTAAAGTTTTCCATATAAAAATCCTTAAGAAAATCAATTTTTAGTGGGAAATACAGGTGATCACAGATTTTCGTTATTTTTGCTCTAACTCTTCTAGTTTGCCAGAAAAACGCATTTAAAGTTTTCCATATAAAAATCCTTAGAAAATCAATTTTTAGTGGGAAATACAGGTGATCACAGATTTTCGTTATTTTTGCTCTAACTCTTCTAGTTTGCCAGAAAAACGCATTTAAAGTTTTCCATATAAAAATCCTTAGAAAATCAATTTTTAGTGGGAAATACAGGTGATCACAGATTTTCGTTATTTTTGCTCTAACTCTTCTAGTTTGCCAGAAAAACGCATTTAAAGTTTTCCATATAAAAATCCTTAGAAAATCAATTTTTAGTGGGAAATACAGGTGATCACAGATTTTCGTTATTTTTGCTCTAACTCTTCTAGTTTGCCAGAAAAACGCATTTAAAGTTTTCCATATAAAAATCCTTAGAAAATCAATTTTTAGTGGGAAATACAGGTGATCACAGATTTTCGTTATTTTTGCTCTAACTCTTCTAGTTTGCCAGAAAAACGCATTTAAAGTTTTCCATATAAAAATCCTTAAGAAAATCAATTTTTAGTGGGAAATACAGGTGATCACAGATTTTCGTTATTTTTGCTCTAACTCTTCTAGTTTGCCAGAAAAACGCATTTAAAGTTTTCCATATAAAAATCCTAAGAAAATCAATTTTTAGTGGGAAATACAGGTGATCACAGATTTTCGTTATTTTTGCTCTAACTCTTCTAGTTTGCCAGAAAAACGCATTTAAAGTTTTCCATATAAAAATCCTAAGAAAATCAATTTTTAGTGGGAAATACAGGTGATCACAGATTTTCGTTATTTTTGCTCTAACTCTTCTAGTTTGCCAGAAAAACGCATTTAAAGTTTTCCATATAAAAATCCTTAGAAAATCAATTTTTAGTGGGAAATACAGGTGATCACAGATTTTCGTTATTTTTGCTCTAACTCTTCTAGTTTGCCAGAAAAACGCATTTAAAGTTTTCCATATAAAAATCCTTAGAAATCAATTTTTAGTGGGAAATACAGGTGATCACAGATTTTCGCTATTTTTGCTCTAACTCTTCTAGTTTGCCAGAAAAACGCATTTAAAGTTTTCCATATAAAAATCCTTAGAAAATCAATTTTTAGTGGGAAATACAGGTGATCACAGATTTTCGCTATTTTTGCTCTAACTCCTCTAGTTTGCCAGAAAAACGCATTTAAAGTTTTCCATATAAAAATCCTTAGAAAATCAATTTTTAGTGGGAAATACAGGTGATCACAGATTTTCGCTATTTTTGCTCTAACTCCTCTAGTTTGCCAGAAAAACGCATTTAAAGTTTTCCATATAAAAATCCTTAGAAAATCAATTTTTAGTGGGAAATACAGGTGATCACAGATTTCGCTATTTTTGCTCTAACTCTCTAGTTTGCCAGAAAAACGCATTTAAAGTTTTCCATATAAAAATCCTTAGAAAATCAATTTTTAGTGGGAAATACAGGTGATCACAGATTTTCGTTATTTTTGCTCTAACTCTTCTAGTTTGCCAGAAAAACGCATTTAAAGTTTTCATATAAAAATCCTTAGAAAATCAATTTTTAGTGGGAAATACAGGTGATCACAGATTTTCGTTATTTTTGCTCTAACTCTTCTAGTTTGCCAGAAAAACGCATTTAAAGTTTTCCATATAAAATCCTTAGAAAATCAATTTTTTAGTGGGAAATACAGGTGATCACAGATTTTCGCTATTTTTGCTCTAACTCTTCTAGTTTGCCAGAAAAAACGCATTTAAAGTTTTCCATATAAAAATCCTTAGAAAATCAATTTTTAGTGGGAAATACAGGTGATCACAGATTTTCGCTATTTTTGCTCTAACTCCTCTAGTTTGCCAGAAAAACGCATTTAAAGTTTTCCATATAAAAATCCTTAGAAATCAATTTTTAGTGGGAAATACAGGTGATCACAGATTTTCGCTATTTTTGCTCTAACTCTCTAGTTTGCAGAAAACGCATTTAAAGTTTTCCATATAAAAATCCTTAGACAAATCAATTTTTAGTGGGAAATACAGGTGATCACAGATTTTCG
>CAWVPA010000039.1:0-83187 GCA_963931875.1 Pollenia griseotomentosa | reverse complement strand
ATAAAAACTTTAAATGCGTTTTTTCTTGTAAACTATAAGAGCTAGAGCCAAAATAACGAAAATTTGTGATCACTTCTAAAAATTGATTTTCTAAGGATTTTTATATAAAAACTTTAAATGCGTTTTTCTTGTAAGCTAGAAGAGCTAGAGCCAAAATAACGAAAATCTGTGATCACTTCTAAAAATTGATTTTCTAAGGATTTTTATAAAAAAACTTTAAATGCGTTTTTCTTGTAAGCTAGAAGAGCTAGAGCCAAAATAACGAAAATCTGTGATCACTTCTAAAAATTGATTTTCTAAGGATTTTTATAAAAAAACTTTAAATGCGTTTTTCTTGTAAGCTAGAAGAGCTAGAGCCAAAATAACGAAAATCTGTGATCACTTCTAAAAATGGATTTTCTAGGGATTTGATTATATAAAAACTTTAAATGCGTTTTTCTTGTAAACTATAAGAGCTAGAGCCAAAATAACGAAAATTTGTGATCACTTCTAAAAATTGATTTTCTAAGGATTTTTATATAAAAACTTTAAATGCGTTTTTCTTGTAAGCTAGAAGAGCTAGAGCCAAAATAACGAAAATCTGTGATCACTTCTAAAAATTGATTTTCTAAGGATTTTTATAAAAAAACTTTAAATGCGTTTTTCTTGTAAGCTAGAAGAGCTAGAGCCAAAATAACGAAAATCTGTGATCACTTCTAAAAATTGATTTTCTAGGGATTTTTATATAAAAACTTTAAATGCGTTTTTCTTGTAAACTATAAGAGCTAGAGCCAAAATAACGAAAATCTGTGATCACTTCTAAAAATTGATTTTCTAAGGATTTTTATATAAAAACTTTAAATGCGTTTTTCTTGTAAGCTAGAAGAGCTAGAGCCAAAATAACGAAAATCTGTGATCACTTCTAAAAATTGATTTTCTAAGGATTTTTATAAAAAAACTTTAAATGCGTTTTTCTTGTAAGCTAGAAGAGCTAGAGCCAAAATAACGAAAATCTGTGATCACTTCTAAAAATTGATTTTCTAAGGATTTTTATAAAAAAACTTTAAATGCGTTTTTCTTGTAAGCTAGAAGAGCTAGAGCCAAAATAACGAAAATCTGTGATCACTTCTAAAAATTGATTTTCTAGGGATTTTTATATAAAAACTTTAAATGCGTTTTTCTTGTAAACTATAAGAGCTAGAGCCAAAATAACGAAAATCTGTGATCACTTCTAAAAATTGATTTTCTAAGGATTTTTATATAAAAACTTTAAATGCGTTTTTCTTGTAAGCTAGAAGAGCTAGAGCCAAAATAACGAAAATCTGTGATCACTTCTAAAAATTGATTTTCTAAGGATTTTTATATAAAAACTTTAAATGCGTTTTTCTTGTAAGCTAGAAGAGCTAGAGCCAAAATAACGAAAATCTGTGATCACTTCTAAAAATTGATTTTCTAGGGATTTTTATATAAAAACTTTAAATGCGTTTTTCTTGTAAACTAGAAGAGCTAGAGCCAAAATAACGAAAATCTGTGATCACTTCTAAAAATTGATTTTCTAAGGATTTTTATATAAAAACTTTAAATGCGTTTTTCTTGTAAGCTAGAAGAGCTAGAGCCAAAATAACGAAAATCTGTGATCACTTCTAAAAATTGATTTTCTAAGGATTTTTATATAAAAACTTTAAATGCGTTTTTCTTGTAAGCTAGAAGAGCTAGAGCCAAAATAACGAAAATCTGTGATCACTTCTAAAAATTGATTTTCTAGGGATTTTTATATAAAAACTTTAAATGCGTTTTTCTTGTAAACTAGAAGAGCTAGAGCCAAAATAACGAAAATCTGTGATCACTTCTAAAAATTGATTTTCTAGGGATTTTTATATAAAAACTTTAAATGCGTTTTTCTTGTAAACTAGGAGAGCTAGAGCCAAAATAACGAAAATCTGTGATCACTTCTAAAAATTGATTTTCTAAGGATTTTTATATAAAAACTTTAAATGCGTTTTTCTTGTAAGCTAGAAGAGCTAGAGCCAAAATAACGAAAATCTGTGATCACTTCTAAAAATTGATTTTCTAGGGATTTTTATATAAAAACTTTAAATGCGTTTTTCTTGTAAACTAGAAGAGCTAGAGCCAAAATAACGAAAATCTGTGATCACTTCTAAAAATTGATTTTCTAGGGATTTTTATATAAAAACTTTAAATGCGTTTTTCTTGTAAGCTAGAAGAGCTAGAGCCAAAATAACGAAAATCTGTGATCACTTCTAAAAATTGATTTTCTAGGGATTTTTATATAAAAACTTTAAATGCGTTTTTCTTGTAAACTAGAAGAGCTAGAGCCAAAATAACGAAAATCTGTGATCACTTCTAAAAATTGATTTTCTAAGGATTTTTATATAAAAACTTTAAATGCGTTTTTCTTGTAAACTAGAAGAGCTAGAGCCAAAATAACGAAAATCTGTGATCACTTCTAAAAATTGATTTTCTAAGGATTTTTATATAAAAACTTTAAATGCGTTTTTCTTGTAAGCTAGAAGAGCTAGAGCCAAAATAACGAAAATCTGTGATCACTTCTAAAAATTGATTTTCTAGGGATTTTTATATAAAAACTTTAAATGCGTTTTTCTTGTAAACTAGAAGAGCTAGAGCCAAAATAACGAAAATCTGTGATCACTTCTAAAAATTGATTTTCTAAGGATTTTTATATAAAAACTTTAAATGCGTTTTTCTTGTAAGCTAGAAGAGCTAGAGCCAAAATAACGAAAATCTGTGATCACTTCTAAAAATTGATTTTCTAAGGATTTTTATATAAAAACTTTAAATGCGTTTTTCTTGTAAGCTAGAAGAGCTAGAGCCAAAATAACGAAAATCTGTGATCACTTCTAAAAATTGATTTTCTAAGGATTTTTATATAAAAACTTTAAATGCGTTTTTCTTGTAAGCTAGAAGAGCTAGAGCCAAAATAACGAAAATCTGTGATCACTTCTAAAAATTGATTTTCTAAGGATTTTTATATAAAAACTTTAAATGCGTTTTTCTTGTAAACTAGAAGAGCTAGAGCCAAAATAACGAAAATCTGTGATCACTTCTAAAAATTGATTTTCTAAGGATTTTTATATAAAAACTTTAAATGCGTTTTTCTTGTAAACTAGAAGAGCTAGAGCCAAAATAACGAAAATCTGTGATCACTTCTAAAAATTGATTTTCTAAGGATTTTTATATAAAAACTTTAAATGCGTTTTTCTTGTAAGCTAGAAGAGCTAGAGCCAAAATAACGAAAATCTGTGATCACTTCTAAAAATTGATTTTCTAAGGATTTTTATATAAAAACTTTAAATGCGTTTTTCTTGTAAGCTGAAGAGCTAGAGCCAAAATAACGAAAATCTGTGATCACTTCTAAAAATTGATTTTCTAGGGATTTTTATATAAAAACTTTAAATGCGTTTTTCTTGTAAACTAGAAGAGCTAGAGCCAAAATAACGAAAATTTGTGATCACTTCTAAAAATTGATTTTCTAGGGATTTTTATATAAAAACTTTAAATGCGTTTTTCTTGTAAACTAGAAGAGCTAGAGCCAAAATAACGAAAATCTGTGATCACTTCTAAAAATTGATTTTCTAAGGATTTTTATATAAAAACTTTAAATGCGTTTTTCTTGTAAGCTAGAAGAGCTAGAGCCAAAATAACGAAAATCTGTGATCACTTCTAAAAATTGATTTTCTAGGGATTTTTATATAAAAACTTTAAATGCGTTTTTCTTGTAAACTATAAGAGCTAGAGCCAAAATAACGAAAATTTGTGATCACTTCTAAAAATTGATTTTCTAGGGATTTTTATATAAAAACTTTAAATGCGTTTTTCTTGTAAGCTAGAAGAGCTAGAGCCAAAATAACGAAAATCTGTGATCACTTCTAAAATTGATTTTCTAGGGATTTTTATATAAAAACTTTAAATGCGTTTTTCTTGTAAACTATAAGAGCTAGAGCCAAAATAACGAAAATCTGTGATCACTTCTAAAAATTGATTTTCTAAGGATTTTTATATAAAAAATTTAAATGCGTTTTTCTTGTAAACTAGAAGAGCTAGAGCCAAAATAACGAAAATCTGTGATCACTTCTAAAAATTGATTTTCTAAGGATTTTTATATAAAAACTTTAAATGCGTTTTTCTTGTAAGCTAGAAGAGCTAGAGCCAAAATAACGAAAATCTGTGATCACTTCTAAAAATTGATTTTCTAGGGATTTTTATATAAAAACTTTAAATGCGTTTTTCTTGTAAACTAGAAGAGCTAGAGCCAAAATAACGAAAATCTGTGATCACTTCTAAAAATTGATTTTCTAAGGATTTTTATATAAAAACTTTAATTGCGTTTTTCTTGTAAACTAGAAGAGCTAGAGCCAAAATAACGAAAATCTGTGATCACTTCTAAAAATTGATTTTCTATGGATTTTTATATAAAAACTTTAAATGCGTTTTTCTTGTAAACTAGAAGAGCTAGAGCCAAAATAACGAAAATCTGTGATCACTTCTAAAAATTGATTTTCTAAGGATTTTTATATAAAAACTTTAAATGCGTTTTTCTTGTAAGCTAGAAGAGCTAGAGCCAAAATAACGAAAATCTGTGATCACTTCTAAAATTGATTTTCTAAGGATTTTTATAAAAAAACTTTAAATGCGTTTTTCTTGTAAGCTAGAAGAGCTAGAGCCAAAATAACGAAAATCTGTGATCACTTCTAAAAATTGATTTTCTAAGGATTTTTATATAAAAACTTTAAATGCGTTTTTCTTGTAAGCTAGAAGAGCTAGAGCCAAAATAACGAAAATCTGTGATCACTTCTAAAAATTGATTTTCTAAGGATTTTTATAAAAAAACTTTAAATGCGTTTTTCTTGTAAGCTAGAAGAGCTAGAGCCAAAATAACGAAAATCTGTGATCACTTCTAAAAATTGATTTTCTAAGGATTTTTATATAAAAACTTTAAATGCGTTTTTCTTGTAAGCTAGAAGAGCTAGAGCCAAAATAACGAAAATCTGTGATCACTTCTAAAAATTGATTTTCTAAGGATTTTTATAAAAAAACTTTAAATGCGTTTTTCTTGTAAGCTAGAAGAGCTAGAGCCAAAATAACGAAAATCTGTGATCACTTCTAAAAATTGATTTTCTAGGGATTTTTATATAAAAACTTTAAATGCGTTTTTCTTGTAAACTAGAAGAGCTAGAGCCAAAATAACGAAAATCTGTGATCACTTCTAAAAATTGATTTTCTAAGGATTTTTATAAAAAAACTTTAAATGCGTTTTTCTTGTAAACTATAAGAGCTAGAGCCAAAATAACGAAAATCTGTGATCACTTCTAAAAATTGATTTTCTAAGGATTTTTATATAAAAACTTTAAATGCGTTTTTCTTGCAAAGTAGAAGAGCTAGAGCCAAAATAACGAAAATTTGTGATCACTTCTAAAAATTGATTTTCTAGGGATTTTTATATAAAAACTTTATATGCGTTTTTCTTGTAAACTAGAAGAGCTAGAGCCAAAATAACGAAAATCTGTGATCACTTCTAAAAATTGATTTTCTAGGGATTTTTATATAAAAACTTTAAATGCGTTTTTCTTGTAAACTAGAAGAGCTAGAGCCAAAATAACGAAAATTTGTGATCACTTCTAAAAATTGATTTTCTAAGGATTTTTATATAAAAACTTTAAATGCGTTTTTCTTGTAAGCTAGAAGAGCTAGAGCCAAAATAACGAAAATCTGTGATCACTTCTAAAAATTGATTTTCTAAGGATTTTTATAAAAAAACTTTAAATGCGTTTTTCTTGTAAGCTAGAAGAGCTAGAGCCAAAATAACGAAAATCTGTGATCACTTCTAAAAATTGATTTTCTAGGGATTTTTATATAAAAACTTTAAATGCGTTTTTCTTGTAAACTATAAGAGCTAGAGCCAAAATAACGAAAATTTGTGATCACTTCTAAAAATTGATTTTCTAAGGATTTTTATATAAAAACTTTAAATGCGTTTTTCTTGTAAGCTAGAAGAGCTAGAGCCAAAATAACGAAAATCTGTGATCACTTCTAAAAATTGATTTTCTAAGGATTTTTATAAAAAAACTTTAAATGCGTTTTTCTTGTAAGCTAGAAGAGCTAGAGCCAAAATAACGAAAATCTGTGATCACTTCTAAAAATTGATTTTCTAAGAATTTTTATAAAAAAACTTTAAATGCGTTTTTCTTGTAAGCTAGAAGAGCTAGAGCCAAAATAACGAAAATCTGTGATCACTTCTAAAAATTGATTTTCTAGGGATTTTTATATAAAAACTTTAAATGCGTTTTTCTTGTAAACTATAAGAGCTAGAGCCAAAATAACGAAAATCTGTGATCACTTCTAAAAATTGATTTTCTAAGGATTTTTATATAAAAACTTTAAATGCGTTTTTCTTGTAAACTAGAAGAGCTAGAGCCAAAATAACGAAAATCTGTGATCACTTCTAAAAATTGATTTTCTAAGGATTTTTATATAAAAACTTTAAATGCGTTTTTCTTGTAAGCTAGAAGAGCTAGAGCCAAAATAACGAAAATCTGTGATCACTTCTAAAAATTGATTTTCTAGGGATTTTTATATAAAAACTTTAAATGCGTTTTTCTTGTAAACTAGAAGAGCTAGAGCCAAAATAACGAAAATTTGTGATCACTTCTAAAAATTGATTTTCTAGGGATTTTTATATAAAAACTTTAAATGCGTTTTTCTTGTAAACTAGAAGAGCTAGAGCCAAAATAACGAAAATCTGTGATCACTTCTAAAAATTGATTTTCTAAGGATTTTTATATAAAAACTTTAAATGCGTTTTTCTTGTAAGCTAGAAGAGCTAGAGCCAAAATAACGAAAATCTGTGATCACTTCTAAAAATTGATTTTCTAGGGATTTTTATATAAAAACTTTAAATGCGTTTTTCTTGTAAACTATAAGAGCTAGAGCCAAAATAACGAAAATTTGTGATCACTTCTAAAAATTGATTTTCTAGGGATTTTTATATAAAAACTTTAAATGCGTTTTTCTTGTAAGCTAGAAGAGCTAGAGCCAAAATAACGAAAATCTGTGATCACTTCTAAAATTGATTTTCTAGGGATTTTTATATAAAAACTTTAAATGCGTTTTTCTTGTAAACTATAAGAGCTAGAGCCAAAATAACGAAAATCTGTGATCACTTCTAAAAATTGATTTTCTAAGGATTTTTATATAAAAAATTTAAATGCGTTTTTCTTGTAAACTAGAAGAGCTAGAGCCAAAATAACGAAAATCTGTGATCACTTCTAAAAATTGATTTTCTAAGGATTTTTATATAAAAACTTTAAATGCGTTTTTCTTGTAAGCTAGAAGAGCTAGAGCCAAAATAACGAAAATCTGTGATCACTTCTAAAAATTGATTTTCTAGGGATTTTTATATAAAAACTTTAAATGCGTTTTTCTTGTAAACTATAAGAGCTAGAGCCAAAATAACGAAAATCTGTGATCACTTCTAAAAATTGATTTTCTAAGGATTTTTATATAAAAACTTTAAATGCGTTTTTCTTGTAAACTAGAAGAGCTAGAGCCAAAATAACGAAAATCTGTGATCACTTCTAAAAATTGATTTTCTAAGGATTTTTATATAAAAACTTTAAATGCGTTTTTCTTGTAAGCTAGAAGAGCTAGAGCCAAAATAACGAAAATCTGTGATCACTTCTAAAAATTGATTTTCTAGGGATTTTTATATAAAAACTTTAAATGCGTTTTTCTTGTAAACTAGAAGAGCTAGAGCCAAAATAACGAAAATTTGTGATCACTTCTAAAAATTGATTTTCTAGGGATTTTTATATAAAAACTTTAAATGCGTTTTTCTTGTAAACTAGAAGAGCTAGAGCCAAAATAACGAAAATCTGTGATCACTTCTAAAAATTGATTTTCTAAGGATTTTTATATAAAAACTTTAAATGCGTTTTTCTTGTAAGCTAGAAGAGCTAGAGCCAAAATAACGAAAATCTGTGATCACTTCTAAAAATTGATTTTCTAGGGATTTTTATATAAAAACTTTAAATGCGTTTTTCTTGTAAACTATAAGAGCTAGAGCCAAAATAACGAAAATTTGTGATCACTTCTAAAAATTGATTTTCTAGGGATTTTTATATAAAAACTTTAAATGCGTTTTTCTTGTAAGCTAGAAGAGCTAGAGCCAAAATAACGAAAATCTGTGATCACTTCTAAAATTGATTTTCTAGGGATTTTTATATAAAAACTTTAAATGCGTTTTTCTTGTAAACTATAAGAGCTAGAGCCAAAATAACGAAAATCTGTGATCACTTCTAAAAATTGATTTTCTAAGGATTTTTATATAAAAAATTTAAATGCGTTTTTCTTGTAAACTAGAAGAGCTAGAGCCAAAATAACGAAAATCTGTGATCACTTCTAAAAATTGATTTTCTAAGGATTTTTATATAAAAACTTTAAATGCGTTTTTCTTGTAAGCTAGAAGAGCTAGAGCCAAAATAACGAAAATCTGTGATCACTTCTAAAATTGATTTTCTAGGGATTTTTATATAAAAACTTTAAATGCGTTTTTCTTGTAAACTAGAAGAGCTAGAGCCAAAATAACGAAAATCTGTGATCACTTCTAAAAATTGATTTTCTAAGGATTTTTATATAAAAACTTTAATTGCGTTTTTCTTGTAAACTACAAGAGCTAGAGCCAAAATAACGAAAATCTGTGATCACTTCTAAAAATTGATTTTCTAGGGATTTTTATATAAAAACTTTAAATGCGTTTTTCTTGTAAGCTAGAAGAGCTAGAGCCAAAATAACGAAAATCTGTGATCACTTCTAAAAATTGATTTTCTAAGGATTTTTATAAAAAAACTTTAAATGCGTTTTTCTTGTAAGCTAGAAGAGCTAGAGCCAAAGTAACGAAAATCTGTGATCACTTCTAAAAATTGATTTTCTAGGGATTTTTATATAAAAACTTTAAATGCGTTTTTCTTGTAAACTAGAAGAGCTAGAGCCAAAATAACGAAAATCTGTGATCACTTCTAAAAATTGATTTTCTAGGGATTTTTATATAAAAACTTTAAATGCGTTTTTCTTGTAAACTAGAAGAGCTAGAGCCAAAATAACGAAAATCTGTGATCACTTCTAAAAATTGATTTTCTAGGGATTTTTATATAAAAACTTTAAATGCGTTTTTCTTGTAAACTAGAAGAGTAAACTAGAAGAGCTAGAGCACTTCTAAAAATTGATTTTCTAAGGATTTTTATATAAAAACTTTAAATGCGTTTTTCTTGTAAGCTAGAAGAGCTAGAGCCAAAATAACGAAAATCTGTGATCACTTCTAAAAATTGATTTTCTAGGGATTTTTATATAAAAACTTTAAATGCGTTTTTCTTGTAAACTATAAGAGCTAGAGCCAAAATAACGAAAATCTGTGATCACTTCTAAAAATTGATTTTCTAGGGATTTTTATATAAAAACTTTAAATGCGTTTTTCTTGTAAGCTAGAAGAGCTAGAGCCAAAATAACGAAAATCTGTGATCACTTCTAAAAATTGATTTTCTAAGGATTTTTATAAAAAAACTTTAAATGCGTTTTTCTTGTAAGCTAGAAGAGCTAGAGCCAAAATAACGAAAATCTGTGATCACTTCTAAAAATTGATTTTCTAGGGATTTTTATATAAAAACTTTAAATGCGTTTTTCTTGTAAACTATAAGAGCTAGAGCCAAAATAACGAAAATCTGTGATCACTTCTAAAAATTGATTTTCTAGGGATTTTTATATAAAAACTTTAAATGCGTTTTTCTTGTAAGCTAGAAGAGCTAGAGCCAAAATAACGAAAATCTGTGATCACTTCTAAAAATTGATTTTCTAAGGATTTTTATAAAAAAACTTTAAATGCGTTTTTCTTGTAAGCTAGAAGAGCTAGAGCCAAAATAACGAAAATCTGTGATCACTTCTAAAAATTGATTTTCTAGGGATTTTTATATAAAAACTTTAAATGCGTTTTTCTTGTAAACTATAAGAGCTAGAGCCAAAATAACGAAAATTTGTGATCACTTCTAAAAATTGATTTTCTAAGGATTTTTATATAAAAACTTTAAATGCGTTTTTCTTGTAAGCTAGAAGAGCTAGAGCCAAAATAACGAAAATCTGTGATCACTTCTAAAAATTGATTTTCTAAGGATTTTTATAAAAAAACTTTAAATGCGTTTTTCTTGTAAGCTAGAAGAGCTAGAGCCAAAATAACGAAAATCTGTGATCACTTCTAAAAATTGATTTTCTAAGGATTTTTATAAAAAAACTTTAAATGCGTTTTTCTTGTAAGCTAGAAGAGCTAGAGCCAAAATAACGAAAATCTGTGATCACTTCTAAAAATTGATTTTCTAAGGATTTTTATAAAAAAACTTTAAATGCGTTTTTCTTGTAAGCTAGAAGAGCTAGAGCCAAAATAACGAAAATCTGTGATCACTTCTAAAAATTGATTTTCTAGGGATTTTTATATAAAAACTTTAAATGCGTTTTTCTTGTAAACTATAAGAGCTAGAGCCAAAATAACGAAAATTTGTGATCACTTCTAAAAATTGATTTTCTAAGGATTTTTATATAAAAACTTTAAATGCGTTTTTCTTGTAAGCTAGAAGAGCTAGAGCCAAAATAACGAAAATCTGTGATCACTTCTAAAAATTGATTTTCTAAGGATTTTTATAAAAAAACTTTAAATGCGTTTTTCTTGTAAGCTAGAAGAGCTAGAGCCAAAATAACGAAAATCTGTGATCACTTCTAAAAATTGATTTTCTAGGGATTTTTATATAAAAACTTTAAATGCGTTTTTCTTGTAAACTATAAGAGCTAGAGCCAAAATAACGAAAATTTGTGATCACTTCTAAAAATTGATTTTCTAAGGATTTTTATATAAAAACTTTAAATGCGTTTTTCTTGTAAGCTAGAAGAGCTAGAGCCAAAATAACGAAAATCTGTGATCACTTCTAAAAATTGATTTTCTAAGGATTTTTATAAAAAAACTTTAAATGCGTTTTTCTTGTAAGCTAGAAGAGCTAGCGCCAAAATAACGAAAATCTGTGATCACTTCTAAAAATTGATTTTCTAAGGATTTTTATAAAAAAACTTTAAATGCGTTTTTCTTGTAAGCTAGAAGAGCTAGAGCCAAAATAACGAAAATCTGTGATCACTTCTAAAAATTGATTTTCTAGGGATTTTTATATAAAAACTTTAAATGCGTTTTTCTTGTAAACTATAAGAGCTAGAGCCAAAATAACGAAAATCTGTGATCACTTCTAAAAATTGATTTTCTAAGGATTTTTATATAAAAACTTTAAATGCGTTTTTCTTGTAAGCTAGAAGAGCTAGAGCCAAAATAACGAAAATCTGTGATCACTTCTAAAAATTGATTTTCTAAGGATTTTTATATAAAAACTTTAAATGCGTTTTTCTTGTAAGCTAGAAGAGCTAGAGCCAAAATAACGAAAATCTGTGATCACTTCTAAAAATTGATTTTCTAAGGATTTTTATAAAAAAACTTTAAATGCGTTTTTCTTGTAAGCTAGAAGAGCTAGAGCCAAAATAACGAAAATCTGTGATCACTTCTAAAAATTGATTTTCTAAGGATTTTTATAAAAAAACTTTAAATGCGTTTTTCTTGTAAGCTAGAAGAGCTAGAGCCAAAATAACGAAAATCTGTGATCACTTCTAAAAATTGATTTTCTAGGGATTTTTATATAAAAACTTTAAATGCGTTTTTCTTGTAAACTATAAGAGCTAGAGCCAAAATAACGAAAATTTGTGATCACTTCTAAAAATTGATTTTCTAAGGATTTTTATAAAAAAACTTTAAATGCGTTTTTCTTGTAAGCTAGAAGAGCTAGAGCCAAAATAACGAAAATCTGTGATCACTTCTAAAAATTGATTTTCTAAGGATTTTTATAAAAAAACTTTAAATGCGTTTTTCTTGTAAGCTAGAAGAGCTAGAGCCAAAATAACGAAAATCTGTGATCACTTCTAAAAATTGATTTTCTAAGGATTTTTATAAAAAAACTTTAAATGCGTTTTTCTTGTAAGCTAGAAGAGCTAGAGCCAAAATAACGAAAATCTGTGATCACTTCTAAAAATTGATTTTCTAGGGATTTTTATATAAAAACTTTAAATGCGTTTTTCTTGTAAACTATAAGAGCTAGAGCCAAAATAACGAAAATTTGTGATCACTTCTAAAAATTGATTTTCTAAGGATTTTTATATAAAAACTTTAAATGCGTTTTTCTTGTAAGCTAGAAGAGCTAGAGCCAAAATAACGAAAATCTGTGATCACTTCTAAAAATTGATTTTCTAAGGATTTTTATAAAAAAACTTTAAATGCGTTTTTCTTGTAAGCTAGAAGAGCTAGAGCCAAAATAACGAAAATCTGTGATCACTTCTAAAAATTGATTTTCTAGGGATTTTTATATAAAAACTTTAAATGCGTTTTTCTTGTAAACTATAAGAGCTAGAGCCAAAATAACGAAAATTTGTGATCACTTCTAAAAATTGATTTTCTAAGGATTTTTATATAAAAACTTTAAATGCGTTTTTCTTGTAAGCTAGAAGAGCTAGAGCCAAAATAACGAAAATCTGTGATCACTTCTAAAAATTGATTTTCTAAGGATTTTTATAAAAAAACTTTAAATGCGTTTTTCTTGTAAGCTAGAAGAGCTAGAGCCAAAATAACGAAAATCTGTGATCACTTCTAAAAATTGATTTTCTAAGGATTTTTATATAAAAACTTTAAATGCGTTTTTCTTGTAAACTAGAAGAGCTAGAGCCAAAATAACGAAAATCTGTGATCACTTCTAAAAATTGATTTTCTAAGGATTTTTATATAAAAACTTTAAATGCGTTTTTCTTGTAAGCTAGAAGAGCTAGAGCCAAAATAACGAAAATCTGTGATCACTTCTAAAAATTGATTTTCTAGGGATTTTTATATAAAAACTTTAAATGCGTTTTTCTTGTAAACTATAAGAGCTAGAGCCAAAATAACGAAAATCTGTGATCACTTCTAAAAATTGATTTTCTAAGGATTTTTATATAAAAACTTTAAATGCGTTTTTCTTGTAAACTAGAAGAGCTAGAGCCAAAATAACGAAAATCTGTGATCACTTCTAAAAATTGATTTTCTAAGGATTTTTATATAAAAACTTTAAATGCGTTTTTCTTGTAAGCTAGAAGAGCTAGAGCCAAAATAACGAAAATCTGTGATCACTTCTAAAAATTGATTTTCTAGGGATTTTTATATAAAAACTTTAAATGCGTTTTTCTTGTAAACTAGAAGAGCTAGAGCCAAAATAACGAAAATTTGTAATCACTTCTAAAAATTGATTTTCTAGGGATTTTTATATAAAAACTTTAAATGCGTTTTTCTTGTAAACTATAAGAGCTAGAGCCAAAATAACGAAAATCTGTGATCACTTCTAAAAATTGATTTTCTAGGGATTTTTATATAAAAACTTTAAATGCGTTTTTCTTGTAAGCTAGAAGAGCTAGAGCCAAAATAACGAAAATCTGTGATCACTTCTAAAAATTGATTTTCTAGGGATTTTTATATAAAAACTTTAAATGCGTTTTTCTTGTAAACTATAAGAGCTAGAGCCAAAATAACGAAAATCTGTGATCACTTCTAAAAATTGATTTTCTAAGGATTTTTATATAAAAAATTTAAATGCGTTTTTCTTGTAAACTAGAAGAGCTAGAGCCAAAATAACGAAAATCTGTGATCACTTCTAAAAATTGATTTTCTAGGGATTTTTATATAAAAACTTTAAATGCGTTTTTCTTGTAAACTATAAGAGCTAGAGCCAAAATAACGAAAATCTGTGATCACTTCTAAAAATTGATTTTCTAAGGATTTTTATATAAAAAATTTAAATGCGTTTTTCTTGTAAACTAGAAGAGCTAGAGCCAAAATAACGAAAATCTGTGATCACTTCTAAAAATTGATTTTCTAAGGATTTTTATATAAAAACTTTAAATGCGTTTTTCTTGTAAGCTAGAAGAGCTAGAGCCAAAATAACGAAAATCTGTGATCACTTCTAAAATTGATTTTCTAGGGATTTTTATATAAAAACTTTAAATGCGTTTTTCTTGTAAACTATAAGAGCTAGAGCCAAAATAACGAAAATCTGTGATCACTTCTAAAAATTGATTTTCTAAGGATTTTTATATAAAAAATTTAAATGCGTTTTTCTTGTAAACTAGAAGAGCTAGAGCCAAAATAACGAAAATCTGTGATCACTTCTAAAAATTGATTTTCTAAGGATTTTTATATAAAAACTTTAAATGCGTTTTTCTTGTAAGCTAGAAGAGCTAGAGCCAAAATAACGAAAATCTGTGATCACTTCTAAAAATTGATTTTCTAGGGATTTTTATATAAAAACTTTAAATGCGTTTTTCTTGTAAACTAGAAGAGCTAGAGCCAAAATAACGAAAATCTGTGATCACTTCTAAAAATTGATTTTCTAAGGATTTTTATATAAAAACTTTAATTGCGTTTTTCTTGTAAACTAGAAGAGCTAGAGCCAAAATAACGAAAATCTGTGATCACTTCTAAAAATTGATTTTCTATGGATTTTTATATAAAAACTTTAAATGCGTTTTTCTTGTAAACTAGAAGAGCTAGAGCCAAAATAACGAAAATCTGTGATCACTTCTAAAAATTGATTTTCTAGGGATTTTTATATAAAAACTTTAAATGCGTTTTTCTTGTAAGCTAGAAGAGCTAGAGCCAAAATAACGAAAATCTGTGATCACTTCTAAAAATTGATTTTCTAAGGATTTTTATAAAAAAACTTTAAATGCGTTTTTCTTGTAAGCTAGAAGAGCTAGAGCCAAAATAACGAAAATCTGTGATCACTTCTAAAAATTGATTTTCTAGGAATTTTTATATAAAAACTTTAAATGCGTTTTTCTTGTAAACTAGAAGAGCTAGAGCCAAAATAACGAAAATCTGTGATCACTTCTAAAAATTGATTTTCTAAGGATTTTTATAAAAAAACTTTAAATGCGTTTTTCTTGTAAACTATAAGAGCTAGAGCCAAAATAACGAAAATCTGTGATCACTTCTAAAAATTGATTTTCTAAGGATTTTTATATAAAAACTTTAAATGCGTTTTTCTTGTAAACTATAAGAGCTAGAGCCAAAATAACGAAAATCTGTGATCACTTCTAAAAATTGATTTTCTAAGGATTTTTATATAAAAACTTTAAATGCGTTTTTCTTGTAAACTATAAGAGCTAGAGCCAAAATAACGAAAATCTGTGATCACTTCTAAAAATTGATTTTCTAAGGATTTTTATATAAAAACTTTAAATGCGTTTTTCTTGCAAACTAGAAGAGCTAGAGCCAAAATAACGAAAATTTGTGATCACTTCTAAAAATAGATTTTCTAGGGATTTTTATATAAAAACTTTAAATGCGTTTTTCTTGTAAACTAGAAGAGCTAGAGCCAAAATAACGAAAATCTGTGATCACTTCTAAAAATTGATTTTCTAGGGATTTTTATATAAAAACTTTAAATGCGTTTTTCTTGTAAACTAGAAGAGCTAGAGCCAAAATAACGAAAATTTGTGATCACTTCTAAAAATTGATTTTCTAGGGATTTTTATATAAAAACTTTAAATGCGTTTTTCTTGTAAACTAGAAGAGCTAGAGCCAAAATAACGAAAATCTGTGATCACTTCTAAAAATTGATTTTCTAAGGATTTTTATATAAAAACTTTAAATGCGTTTTTCTTGCAAACTAGAAGAGCTAGAGCCAAAATAACGAAAATTTGTGATCACTTCTAAAAATTGATTTTCTAGGGATTTTTATATAAAAACTTCAAATGCGTTTTTCTTGTAAACTAGAAGAGCTAGAGCCAAAATAACGAAAATCTGTGATCACTTCTAAAAATTGATTTTCTAAGGATTTTTATATAAAAATTTTAAATGCGTTTTTCTTGTAAACTTGAAGAGCTAGAGCCAAAATAACGAAAATTTGTGATCACTTCTAAAAATTGATTTTCTAGGGATTTTTATATAAAAACTTTAAATGCGTTTTTCTTGTAAACTAGAAGAGCTAGAGCCAAAATAACGAAAATCTGTGATCACTTCTAAAAATTGATTTTCTAGGGATTTTTATATAAAAACTTTAAATGCATTTTTCTTGTAAACTAGAAGAGCTAGAGCCAAAATAACGAAAATCTGTGATCACTTCCAAAAATTGATTTTCTAGGGATTTTTATATAAAAACTTTAAATGCGTTTTTCTTGTAAACTAGAAGAGCTAGAGCCAAAATAACGAAAATCTGTGATCACTTCTAAAAATTGATTTTCTAGGGATTTTTATATAAAAACTTTAAATGCGTTTTTCTTGTAAACTAGAAGAGCTAGAGCCAAAATAACGAAAATCTGTGATCACTTCTAAAAATTGATTTTCTAGGGATTTTTATATAAAAACTTTAAATGCGTTTTTCTTGTAAACTAGAAGAGCTAGAGCCAAAATAACGAAAATTTGTGATCACTTCTAAAAATTGATTTTCTAGGGATTTTTATATAAAAACTTTAAATGCGTTTTTCTTGTAAACTAGAAGAGCTAGAGCCAAATTAACGAAAATCTGTGATCACTTCTAAAAATTGATTTTCTAGGGATTTTTATATAAAATTTTTTAATGCGTTTTTCTTGTAAACTAGAAGAGCTAGAGCCAAATTAACGAAAATCTGTGATCACTTCTAAAAATTGATTTTCTAGGGATTTTTATATAAAATTTTTTAATGCGTTTTTCTTGTAAACTAGAAGAGCTAGAGCCAAATTAACGAAAATCTGTGATCAATTCTAAAAATTGATTTTCTAGGGATTTTTATATAAAAATTTTAAATGCGTTTTTCTTGTAAACTAGAAGAGCTAGAGCCAAATTAACGAAAATCTGTGATCACTTCTAAAAATTGATTTTCTAGGGATTTTTATATAAAAACTTTAAATGCGTTTTTCTTGTAAACTAGAAGAGCTAGAGCCAAATTAACGAAAATCTGTGATCACTTCTAAAAATTGATTTTCTAGGGATTTTTATATAAAAACTTTAAATGCGTTTTTCTTGTAAACTAGAAGAGCTAGAGCCAAATTAACGAAAATCTGTGATCACTTCTAAAAATTGATTTTCTAGGGATTTTGTAAACTAGAAGAGCTAGAGCCAAATTAACGAAAATCTGTGATCACTTCTAAAAATTGATTTTCTAGGGATTTTTATATAAAAACTTTAAATGCGTTTTTCTTGTAAACTAGAAGAGCTAGAGCCAAATTAACGAAAATCTGTGATCACTTCTAAAAATTGATTTTCTAGGGATTTTTATATAAAAACTTTAAATGCGTTTTTCTTGTAAACTAGAAGAGCTAGAGCCAAAATAACGAAAATTTGTGATCACTTCTAAAAATTGATTTTCTAGGGATTTTTATATAAAATTTTTTAATGCGTTTTTCTTGTAAACTAGAAGAGCTAGAGCCAAATTAACGAAAATCTGTGATCACTTCTAAAAATTGATTTTCTAGGGATTTTTATATAAAATTTTTTAATGCGTTTTTCTTGTAAACTAGAAGAGCTAGAGCCAAATTAACGAAAATCTGTGATCACTTCTAAAAATTGATTTTCTAGGTATTTTGTAAACTAGAAGAGCTAGAGCCAAATTAACGAAAATCTGTGATCACTTCTAAAAATTGATTTTCTAGGGATTTTTATATAAAAACTTTAAATGCGTTTTTCTTGTAAACTAGAAGAGCTAGAGCCAAATTAACGAAAATCTGTGATCACTTCTAAAAATTGATTTTCTAGGGATTTTTATATAAAAACTTTAAATGCGTTTTTCTTGTAAACTAGAAGAGCTAGAGCCAAATTAACGAAAATCTGTGATCACTTCTAAAAATTGATTTTCTAGGGATTTTTATATAAAAACTTTAAATGCGTTTTTCTTGTAAACTAGAAGAGCTAGAGCCAAAAAAACGAAAATTTGTGATCACTTCTAAAAATTGATTTTCTAAGGATTTTTATATAAAAACTTTAAATGCGTTTTTCTTGTAAGCTATAAGAGCTAGAGCCAAAATAACGAAAATCTGTGATCACTTCTAAAAATTGATTTTCTAGGGATTTTTATATAAAAACTTTAAATGCGTTTTTCTTGTAAGCTAGAAGAGCTAGAGCCAAAATAACGAAAATCTGTGATCACTTCTAAAAATTGATTTTCTAAGGATTTTTATAAAAAAACTTTAAATGCGTTTTTCTTGTAAGCTAGAAGAGCTAGAGCCAAAATAACGAAAATCTGTGATCACTTCTAAAAATGGATTTTCTAAGGATTTTTATAAAAAAACTTTAAATGCGTTTTTCTTGTAAGCTAGAAGAGCTAGAGCCAAAATAACGAAAATCTGTGATCACTTCTAAAAATTGATTTTCTAAGGATTTTTATATAAAAACTTTAAATGCGTTTTTCTTGTAAACTATAAGAGCTAGAGCCAAAATAACGAAAATTTGTGATCACTTCTAAAAATTGATTTTCTAAGGATTTTTATATAAAAACTTTAAATGCGTTTTTCTTGTAAGCTAGAAGAGCTAGAGCCAAAATAACGAAAATTTGTGATCACTTCTAAAAATTGATTTTCTAAGGATTTTTATATAAAAACTTTAAATGCGTTTTTCTTGTAAGCTAGAAGAGCTAGAGCCAAAATAACGAAAATCTGTGATCACTTCTAAAAATTGATTTTCTAAGGATTTTTATATAAAAATTTTAAATGCGTTTTTCTTGTAAACTTGAAGAGCTAGAGCCAAAATAACGAAAATTTGTGATCACTTCTAAAAATTGATTTTCTAGGGATTTTTATATAAAAACTTTAAATGCGTTTTTCTTGTAAACTAGAAGAGCTAGAGCCAAAATAACGAAAATCTGTGATCACTTCTAAAAATTGATTTTCTAGGGATTTTTATATAAAAACTTTAAATGCGTTTTTCTTGTAAACTAGAAGAGCTAGAGCCAAAATAACGAAAATCTGTGATCACTTCTAAAAATTGATTTTCTAGGGATTTTTATATAAAAACTTTAAATGCGTTTTTCTTGTAAACTAGAAGAGCTAGAGCCAAAATAACGAAAATCTGTGATCACTTCTAAAAATTGATTTTCTAGGGATTTTTATATAAAAACTTTAAATGCGTTTTTCTTGTAAACTAGAAGAGCTAGAGCCAAAATAACGAAAATCTGTGATCACTTCTAAAAATTGATTTTCTAGGGATTTTTATATAAAAACTTTAAATGCGTTTTTCTTGTAAACTAGAAGAGCTAGAGCCAAAATAACGAAAATCTGTGATCACTTCTAAAAATTGATTTTCTAGGGATTTTTATATAAAAACTTTAAATGCGTTTTTCTTGTAAACTAGAAGAGCTAGAGCCAAAATAACGAAAATTTGTGATCACTTCTAAAAATTGATTTTCTAGGGATTTTTATATAAAAACTTTAAATGCGTTTTTCTTGTAAACTAGAAGAGCTAGAGCCAAATTAACGAAAATCTGTGATCACTTCTTAAAATTGATTTTCTAGGGATTTTTATATAAAATTTTTTAATGCGTTTTTCTTGTAAACTAGAAGAGCTAGAGCCAAATTAACGAAAATCTGTGATCACTTCTAAAAATTGATTTTCTAGGGATTTTTATATAAAATTTTTTAATGCGTTTTTCTTGTAAACTAGAAGAGCTAGAGCCAAATTAACGAAAATCTGTGATCAATTCTAAAAATTGATTTTCTAGGGATTTTTATATAAAAATTTTAAATGCGTTTTTCTTGTAAACTAGAAGAGCTAGAGCCAAATTAACGAAAATCTGTGATCACTTCTAAAAATTGATTTTCTAGGGATTTTTATATAAAAACTTTAAATGCGTTTTTCTTGTAAACTAGAAGAGCTAGAGCCAAATTAACGAAAATCTGTGATCACTTCTAAAAATTGATTTTCTAGGGATTTTTATATAAAAACTTTAAATGCGTTTTTCTTGTAAACTAGAAGAGCTAGAGCCAAATTAACGAAAATCTGTGATCACTTCTAAAAATTGATTTTCTAGGGATTTTTATATAAAAACTTTAAATGCGTTTTTCTTGTAAACTAGAAGAGCTAGAGCCAAATTAACGAAAATCTGTGATCACTTCTAAAAATTGATTTTCTAGGGATTTTTATATAAAAACTTTAAATGCGTTTTTCTTGTAAACTAGAAGAGCTAGAGCCAAATTAACGAAAATCTGTGATCACTTCTAAAAATTGATTTTCTAGGGATTTTTATATAAAAACTTTAAATGCGTTTTTCTTGTAAACTAGAAGAGCTAGAGCCAAATTAACGAAAATCTGTAATCACTTCTAAAAATTGATTTTCTAGGGATTTTTATATAAAAACTTTAAATGCGTTTTTCTTGTAAACTAGAAGAGCTAGAGCCAAATTAACGAAAATCTGTGATCACTTCTAAAAATTGATTTTCTAGGGATTTTGTAAACTAGAAGAGCTAGAGCCAAATTAACGAAAATCTGTGATCACTTCTAAAAATTGATTTTCTAGGGATTTTTATATAAAAACTTTAAATGCGTTTTTCTTGTAAACTAGAAGAGCTAGAGCCAAATTAACGAAAATCTGTGATCACTTCTAAAAATTGATTTTCTAGGGATTTTTATATAAAAACTTTAAATGCGTTTTTCTTGTAAACTAGAAGAGCTAGAGCCAAATTAACGAAAATCTGTGATCACTTCTAAAAATTGATTTTCTAGGGATTTTATATAAAAACTTTAAATGCGTTTTTCTTGTAAACTAGAAGAGCTAGAGCCAAAATAACGAAAATTTATGATCACTTCTAAAAATTGATTTGCTAAGGATTTTTATATAAAAACTTTAAATGCGTTTTTCTTGCAAACTAGAAGAGCTAGAGCCAAAATAATGAAAATTTGTGATCACTTCTAAAAATTGATTTTCTAGGGATTTTTATATAAAAACTTTAAATGCGTTTTTCTTGTAAACTAGAAGAGCTAGAGCCAAAATAACGAAAATTTGTGATCACTTCTAAAAATTGATTTTCTAGGGATTTTTATATAAAAACTTTAAATGCGTTTTTCTTGTAAACTAGAAGAGCTAGAGCCAAAATAACGAAAATTTGTGATCACTTCTAAAAATTGATTTTCTAGGGATTTTTATATAAAAACTTTAAATGCGTTTTTCTTGTAAACTAGAAGAGCTAGAGCCAAAATAACGAAAATTTGTGATCACTTCTAAAAATTGATTTTCTAGGGATTTTTATATAAAAACTTTAAATGCGTTTTTCTTGTAAACTAGAAGAGCTAGAGCCAAAATAACGAAAATCTGTGATCACTTCTAAAAATTGATTTTCTAAGGATTTTTATATAAAAAATTTAAATGCGTTTTTCTTGTAAACTAGAAGAGCTAGAGCCAAAATAACGAAAATCTGTGATCACTTCTAAAAATTGATTTTCTAAGGATTTTTATATAAAAACTTTAAATGCGTTTTTCTTGTAAGCTAGAAGAGCTAGAGCCAAAATAACGAAAATCTGTGATCACCTCTAAAATTGATTTTCTAGGGATTTTTATATAAAAACTTTAAATGCGTTTTTCTTGTAAACTAGAAGAGCTAGAGCCAAAATAACGAAAATCTGTGATCACTTCTAAAAATTGATTTTCTAAGGATTTTTATATAAAAACTTTAATTGCGTTTTTCTTGTAAACTAGAAGAGCTAGAGCCAAAATAACGAAAATCTGTGATCACTTCTAAAAACTGATTTTCTATGGATTTTTATATAAAAACTTTAAATGCGTTTTTCTTGTAAACTAGAAGAGCTAGAGCCAAAATAACGAAAATCTGTGATCACTTCTAAAAATTGATTTTCTAAGGATTTTTATAAAAAAACTTTAAATGCGTTTTTCTTGTAAGCTAGAAGAGCTAGAGCCAAAATAACGAAAATCTGTGATCACTTCTAAAAATTGATTTTCTAGGGATTTTTATATAAAAACTTTAAATGCGTTTTTCTTGTAAGCTAGAAGAGCTAGAGCCAAAATAACGAAAATCTGTGATCACTTCTAAAAATTGATTTTCTAAGGATTTTTATAAAAAAAACTTTAAATGCGCTTTTCTTGTAAGCTAGAAGAGCTAGAGCCAAAATAACGAAAATCTGTGATCACTTCTAAAAATTGATTTTCTAAGGATTTTTATAAAAAAACTTTAAATGCGTTTTTCTTGTAAGCTAGAAGAGCTAGAGCCAAAATAACGAAAATCTGTGATCACTTCTAAAAATTGATTTTCTAAGGATTTTTATAAAAAAACTTTAAATGCGTTTTTCTTGTAAGCTAGAAGAGCTAGAGCCAAAATAACGAAAATCTGTGATCACTTCTAAAAATTGATTTTCTAGGGATTTTTATATAAAAACTTTAAATGCGTTTTTCTTGTAAACTATAAGAGCTAGAGCCAAAATAACGAAAATTTGTGATCACTTCTAAAAATTGATTTTCTAAGGATTTTTATAAAAAAACTTTAAATGCGTTTTTCTTGTAAGCTAGAAGAGCTAGAGCCAAAATAACGAAAATCTGTGATCACTTCTAAAAATTGATTTTCTAAGGATTTTTATAAAAAAACTTTAAATGCGTTTTTCTTGTAAGCTAGAAGAGCTAGAGCCAAAATAACGAAAATTTGTGATCACTTCTAAAAATTGATTTTCTAGGGATTTTTATATAAAAACTTTAAATGCGTTTTTCTTGTAAACTATAAGAGCTAGAGCCAAAATAACGAAAATCTGTGATCACTTCTAAAAATTGATTTTCTAAGGATTTTTATATAAAAACTTTAAATGCGTTTTTCTTGTAAACTATAAGAGCTAGAGCCAAAATAACGAAAATTTGTGATCACTTCTAAAAATTGATTTTCTAGGGATTTTTATATAAAAACTTTAAATGCGTTTTTCTTGTAAACTAGAAGAGCTAGAGCCAAAATAACGAAAATTTGTGATCACTTCTAAAAATTGATTTTCTAGGGATTTTTATATAAAAACTTTAAATGCGTTTTTCTTGTAAACTATAAGAGCTAGAGCCAAAATAACGAAAATTTGTGATCACTTCTAAAAATTGATTTTCTAAGGATTTTTATATAAAAACTTTAAATGCGTTTTTCTTGTAAGCTAGAAGAGCTAGAGCCAAAATAACGAAAATCTGTGATCACTTCTAAAAATTGATTTTCTAAGGATTTTTATAAAAAAACTTTAAATGCGTTTTTCTTGTAAGCTAGAAGAGCTAGAGCCAAAATAACGAAAATCTGTGATCACTTCTAAAAATTGATTTTCTAAGGATTTTTATAAAAAAACTTTAAATGCGTTTTTCTTGTAAGCTAGAAGAGCTAGAGCCAAAATAACGAAAATCTGTGATCACTTCTAAAAATTGATTTTCTAGGGATTTTTATATAAAAACTTTAAATGCGTTTTTCTTGTAAACTATAAGAGCTAGAGCCAAAATAACGAAAATTTGTGATCACTTCTAAAAATTGATTTTCTAAGGATTTTTATAAAAAAACTTTAAATGCGTTTTTCTTGTAAGCTAGAAGAGCTAGAGCCAAAATAACGAAAATCTGTGATCACTTCTAAAAATTGATTTTCTAGGGATTTTTATATAAAAACTTTAAATGCGTTTTTCTTGTAAACTATAAGAGCTAGAGCCAAAATAACGAAAATCTGTGATCACTTCTAAAAATTGATTTTCTAGGGATTTTTATATAAAAACTTTAAATGCGTTTTTCTTGTAAGCTAGAAGAGCTAGAGCCAAAATAACGAAAATCTGTGATCACTTCTAAAAATTGATTTTCTAAGGATTTTTATAAAAAAACTTTAAATGCGTTTTTCTTGTAAGCTAGAAGAGCTAGAGCCAAAATAACGAAAATCTGTGATCACTTCTAAAAATTGATTTTCTAGGGATTTTTATATAAAAACTTTAAATGCGTTTTTCTTGTAAACTATAAGAGCTAGAGCCAAAATAACGAAAATTTGTGATCACTTCTAAAAATTGATTTTCTAAGGATTTTTATATAAAAACTTTAAATGCGTTTTTCTTGTAAGCTAGAAGAGCTAGAGCCAAAATAACGAAAATCTGTGATCACTTCTAAAATTGATTTTCTAAGGATTTTTATAAAAAAACTTTAAATGCGTTTTTCTTGTAAGCTAGAAGAGCTAGAGCCAAAATAACGAAAATCTGTGATCACTTCTAAAAATTGATTTTCTAAGGATTTTTATAAAAAAACTTTAAATGCGTTTTTCTTGTAAGCTAGAAGAGCTAGAGCCAAAATAACGAAAATCTGTGATCACTTCTAAAAATTGATTTTCTAAGGATTTTTATAAAAAACTTTAAATGCGTTTTTCTTGTAAGCTAGAAGAGCTAGAGCCAAAATAACGAAAATCTGTGATCACTTCTAAAAATTGATTTTCTAGGGATTTTTATATAAAAACTTTAAATGCGTTTTTCTTGTAAACTATAAGAGCTAGAGCCAAAATAACGAAAATCTGTGATCACTTCTAAAAATTGATTTTCTAAGGATTTTTATATAAAAACTTTAAATGCGTTTTTCTTGTAAACTAGAAGAGCTAGAGCCAAAATAACGAAAATCTGTGATCACTTCTAAAAATTGATTTTCTAAGGATTTTTATATAAAAACTTTAAATGCGTTTTTCTTGTAAGCTAGAAGAGCTAGAGCCAAAATAACGAAAATCTGTGATCACTTCTAAAAATTGATTTTCTAGGGATTCTTATATAAAAACTTTTAATGCGTTTTTCTTGTAAACTAGAAGAGCTAGAGCCAAAATAACGAAAATTTGTGATCACTTCTAAAAATTGATTTTCTAGGGATTTTTATATAAAAACTTTAAATGCGTTTTTCTTGTAAACTAGAAGAGCTAGAGCCAAAATAACGAAAATCTGTGATCACTTCTAAAAATTGATTTTCTAAGGATTTTTATATAAAAACTTTAAATGCGTTTTTCTTGTAAGCTAGAAGAGCTAGAGCCAAAATAACGAAAATCTGTGATCACTTCTAAAAATTGATTTTCTAGGGATTTTTATATAAAAACTTTAAATGCGTTTTTCTTGTAAACTATAAGAGCTAGAGCCAAAATAACGAAAATTTGTGATCACTTCTAAAAATTGATTTTCTAGGGATTTTTATATAAAAACTTTAAATGCGTTTTTCTTGTAATCTAGAAGAGCTAGAGCCAAAATAACGAAAATTTGTGATCACTTCTAAAAATTGATTTTCTAGGGATTTTTATATAAAAACTTTAAATGCGTTTTTCTTGTAAACTATAAGAGCTAGGCCAAAATAACGAAAATTTGTGATCACTTCTAAAAATTGATTTTCTAAGGATTTTTATATAAAAACTTTAAATGCGTTTTTCTTGTAAGCTAGAAGAGCTAGAGCCAAAATAACGAAAATCTGTGATCACTTCTAAAATTGATTTTCTAGGGATTTTTATATAAAAACTTTAAATGCGTTTTTCTTGTAAACTATAAGAGCTAGAGCCAAAATAACGAAAATCTGTGATCACTTCTAAAAATTGATTTTCTAAGGATTTTTATATAAAAACTTTAAATGCGTTTTTCTTGTAAGCTAGAAGAGCTAGAGCCAAAATAACGAAAATCTGTGATCACTTCTAAAAATTGATTTTCTAAGGATTTTTATAAAAAAACTTTAAATGCGTTTTTCTTGTAAGCTAGAAGAGCTAGAGCCAAAATAACGAAAATCTGTGATCACTTCTAAAAATTGATTTTCTAGGGATTTTTATATAAAAACTTTAAATGCGTTTTTCTTGTAAACTAGAAGAGCTAGAGCCAAAATAACGAAAATCTGTGATCACTTCTAAAAATTGATTTTCTATGGATTTTTATATAAAAACTTTAAATGCGTTTTTCTTGTAAACTAGAAGAGCTAGAGCAAAAATAACGAAAATCTGTGATCACTTCTAAAAATTGATTTTCTATGGATTTTTATATAAAAACTTGAAATGCGTTTTTCTTGTAAACTAGAAGAGCTAGAGCCAAAATAACGAAAATCTGTGATCACTTCTAAAAATTGATTTTCTAGGGATTTTTATATAAAAACTTTAAATGCGTTTTTCTTGTAAACTAGAAGAGCTAGAGCCAAAATAACGAAAATCTGTGATCACTTCTAAAAATTGATTTTCTAAGGATTTTTATATAAAAACTTTAAATGCGTTTTTCTTGTAAACTAGAAGAGCTAGAGCCAAAATAAAGAAAATCTGTGATCACTTCTAAAAATTGATTTTCTAGGGATTTTTATATAAAAACTTTAAATGCGTTTTTCTTGTAAACTAGAAGAGCTAGGGCCAAAATAACGAAAATCTGTGATCACTTCTAAAAATTGATTTTCTAAGGATTTTTATATAAAAAATTTAAATGCGTTTTTCTTGTAAACTAGAAGAGCTAGAGCCAAAATAACGAAAATCTGTGATCACTTCTAAAAATTGATTTTCTAAGGATTTTTATATAAAAACTTGAAATGCGTTTTTCTTGTAAACTAGAAGAGCTAGAGCCAAAATAACGAAAATCTGTGATCACTTCTAAAAATTGATTTTCTAGGGATTTTTATATAAAAACTTGAAATGCGTTTTTCTTGTAAACTAGAAGAGCTAGAGCCAAAATAACGAAAATCTGTGATCACTTCTAAAAATTGATTTTCTAGGGATTTTTATATAAAAACTTTAAATGCGTTTTTCTTGTAAACTAGAAGAGCTAGAGCCAAAATAACGAAAATCTGTGATCACTTCTAAAAATTGATTTTCTAGGGATTTTTATATAAAAACTTTAAATGCGTTTTTCTTGTAAACTAGAAGAGCTAGAGCCAAAATAACGAAAATCTGTGATCACTTCTAAAAATTGATTTTCTAAGGATTTTTATATAAAAACTTTAAATGCGTTTTTCTTGTAAACTAGAAGAGCTAGAGCCAAAATAACGAAAATCTGTGATCACTTCTAAAAATTGATTTTCTAAGGATTTTTATATAAATGCGTTTTTCTTGTAAACTAGAAGAGCTAGAGCCAAAATAACGAAAATCTGTGATCGCTTCTAAAAATTGATTTTCTAGGGATTTTTATATAAAAACTTTAAATGCGTTTTTCTTGTAAACTAGAAGAGCTAGAGCCAAAATAACGAAAATCTGTGATCACTTCTAAAAATTGATTTTCTAAGGATTTTTATATAAAAACTTTAAATGCGTTTTTCTTGTAAACTAGAAGAGCTAGAGCCAAAATAAAGAAAATCTGTGATCACTTCTAAAAATTGATTTTCTAGGGATTTTTATATAAAAACTTTAAATGCGTTTTTCTTGTAAACTAGAAGAGCTAGGGCCAAAATAACGAAAATCTGTGATCACTTCTAAAAATTGATTTTCTAAGGATTTTTATATAAAAAATTTAAATGCGTTTTTCTTGTAAACTAGAAGAGCTAGAGCCAAAATAACGAAAATCTGTGATCACTTCTAAAAATTGATTTTCTAAGGATTTTTATATAAAAACTTTAAATGCGTTTTTCTTGTAAACTAGAAGAGCTAGAGCCAAAATAACGAAAATCTGTGATCACTTCTAAAAATTGATTTTCTAGGGATTTTTATATAAAAACTTTAAATACGTTTTTCTTGTAAACTAGAAGAGCTAGAGCCAAAATAACGAAAATCTGTGATCACTTCTAAAAATTGATTTTCTAAGGATTTTTATATAAAAACTTTAAATGCGTTTTTCTTGTAAACTAGAAGAGCTAGAGCCAAAATAACGAAAATCTGTGATCACTTCTAAAAATTGATTTTTTAAGGATTTTTATATAAAAACTTTAAATGCGTTTTTCTTGTAAACTAGAAGAGCTAGAGCCAAAATAACGAAATTCTGTGATCACTTCTAAAAATTGATTTTCTAAGGATTTTTATATAAAAACTTTAAATGCGTTTTTCTTGTAAACTAGAAGAGCTAGAGCCAAAATAACGAAAATCTGTGATCGCTTCTAAAAATTGATTTTCTAGGGATTTTTATATAAAAACTTTAAATGCGTTTTTCTTGTAAACTAGAAGAGGTAGAGCCAAAATAACGAAATTCTGTGATCACTTCTAAAAATTGATTTTCTAAGGATTTTTATATAAAAAATTTAAATGCGTTTTTCTTGTAAACTAGAAGAGCTAGAGCCAAAATAACGAAAATCTGTGATCACTTCTAAAAATTGATTTTCTAAGGATTTTTATATAAAAAATTTAAATGCGTTTTTCTTGTAAACTAGAAGAGCTAGAGCCAAAATAACGAAAATCTGTGATCACTTCTAAAAATTGATTTTCTAAGGATTTTTATATAAAAACTTTAAATGCGTTTTTCTTGTAAACTAGAAGAGCTAGAGCCAAAATAACGAAAATCTGTGATCACTTCTAAAAATTGATTTTCTAAGGATTTTTATATAAAAAATTTAAATGCGTTTTTCTTGTAAACTAGAAGAGCTAGAGCCAAAATAACGAAAATCTGTGATCACTTCTAAAAATTGATTTTCTAAGGATTTTTATATAAAAACTTTAAATGCGTTTTTCTTGTAAACTAGAAGAGCTAGAGCCAAAATAACGAAAATCTGTGATCACTTCTAAAAATTGATTTTCTAGGGATTTTTATATAAAAACTTTAAATACGTTTTTCTTGTAAACTAGAAGAGCTAGAGCCAAAATAACGAAAATCTGTGATCACTTCTAAAAATTGATTTTCTAAGGATTTTTATATAAAAACTTTAAATGCGTTTTTCTTGTAAACTAGAAGAGCTAGAGCCAAAATAACGAAAATCTGTGATCACTTCTAAAAATTGATTTTTTAAGGATTTTTATATAAAAACTTTAAATGCGTTTTTCTTGTAAACTAGAAGAGCTAGAGCCAAAATAACGAAATTCTGTGATCACTTCTAAAAATTGATTTTCTAAGGATTTTTATATAAAAACTTTAAATGCGTTTTTCTTGTAAACTAGAAGAGCTAGAGCCAAAATAACGAAAATCTGTGATCGCTTCTAAAAATTGATTTTCTAGGGATTTTTATATAAAAACTTTAAATGCGTTTTTCTTGTAAACTAGAAGAGCTAGAGCCAAAATAACGAAATTCTGTGATCACTTCTAAAAATTGATTTTCTAAGGATTTTTATATAAAAAATTTAAATGCGTTTTTCTTGTAAACTAGAAGAGCTAGAGCCAAAATAACGAAAATCTGTGATCACTTCTAAAAATTGATTTTCTAAGGATTTTTATATAAAAAATTTAAATGCGTTTTTCTTGTAAACTAGAAGAGCTAGAGCCAAAATAACGAAAATCTGTGATCACTTCTAAAAATTGATTTTCTAAGGATTTTTATATAAAAACTTTAAATGCGTTTTTCTTGTAAACTAGAAGAGCTAGAGCCAAAATAACGAAAATCTGTGATCACTTCTAAAAATTGATTTTCTAAGGATTTTTATATAAAAAATTTAAATGCGTTTTTCTTGTAAACTAGAAGAGCTAGAGCCAAAATAACGAAAATCTGTGATCACTTCTAAAAATTGATTTTCTAAGGATTTTTATATAAAAACTTTAAATGCGTTTTTCTTGTAAACTAGAAGAGCTAGAGCCAAAATAACGAAAATCTGTGATCACTTCTAAAAATTGATTTTCTAGGGATTTTTATATAAAAACTTTAAATACGTTTTTCTTGTAAACTAGAAGAGCTAGAGCCAAAATAACGAAAATCTGTGATCACTTCTAAAAATTGATTTTCTAAGGATTTTTATATAAAAAATTTAAATGCGTTTTTCTTGTAAACTAGAAGAGCTAGAGCCAAAATAACGAAAATCTGTGATCACTTCTAAAAATTGATTTTCTAGGGATTTTTATATAAAAACTTTAAATACGTTTTTCTTGTAAACTAGAAGAGCTAGAGCCAAAATAACGAAAATCTGTGATCACTTCTAAAAATTGATTTTCTAAGGATTTTTATATAAAAAATTTAAATGCGTTTTTCTTGTAAACTAGAAGAGCTAGAGCCAAAATAACGAAAATCTGTGATCACTTCTAAAAATTGATTTTCTAGGGATTTTTATATAAAAACTTTAAATACGTTTTTCTTGTAAACTAGAAGAGCTAGAGCCAAAATAACGAAAATCTGTGATCACTTCTAAAAATTGATTTTCTAGGGATTTTTATATAAAAACTTTAAATACGTTTTTCTTGTAAACTAGAAGAGCTAGAGCCAAAATAACGAAAATCTGTGATCACTTCTAAAAATTGATTTTCTAAGGATTTTTATATAAAAACTTTAAATGCGTTTTTCTTGTAAACTAGAAGAGCTAGAGCCAAAATAACGAAAATCTGTGATCACTTCTAAAAATTGATTTTCTAGGGATTTTTATATAAAAACTTTAAATACGTTTTTCTTGTAAACTAGAAGAGCTAGAGCCAAAATAACGAAAATCTGTGATCACTTCTAAAAATTGATTTTCTAATGATTTTTATATAAAAAATTTAAATGCGTTTTTCTTGTAAACTAGAAGAGCTAGAGCCAAAATAACGAAAATCTGTGATCACTTCTAAAAATTGATTTTCTAAGGATTTTTATATAAAAACTTTAAATGCGTTTTTCTTGTAAACTAGAAGAGCTAGAGCCAAAATAACGAAAATCTGTGATCACTTCTAAAAATTGATTTTCTAGGGATTTTTATATAAAAACTTTAAATACGTTTTTCTTGTAAACTAGAAGAGCTAGAGCCAAAATAACGAAAATCTGTGATCACTTCTAAAAATTGATTTTCTAAGGATTTTTATATAAAAACTTTAAATGCGTTTTTCTTGTAAACTAGAAGAGCTAGAGCCAAAATAACGAAAATCTGTGATCACTTCTAAAAATTGATTTTCTAAGGATTTTTATATAAAAACTTTAAATGCGTTTTTCTTGTAAACTAGAAGAGCTAGAGCCAAAATAACGAAAATCTGTGATCACTTCTAAAAATTGATTTTCTAGGGATTTTTATATAAAAACTTTAAATACGTTTTTCTTGTAAACTAGAAGAGCTAGAGCCAAAATAACGAAAATCTGTGATCACTTCTAAAAATTGATTTTCTAAGGATTTTTATATAAAAACTTTAAATGCGTTTTTCTTGTAAACTAGAAGAGCTAGAGCCAAAATAACGAAAATCTGTGATCACTTCTAAAAATTGATTTTCTAAGGATTTTTATATAAAAACTTTAAATGCGTTTTTCTTGTAAACTAGAAGAGCTAGAGCCAAAATAACGAAAATCTGTGATCACTTCTAAAAATTGATTTTCTAGGGATTTTTATATAAAAACTTTAAATACGTTTTTCTTGTAAACTAGAAGAGCTAGAGCCAAAATAACGAAAATCTGTGATCACTTCTAAAAATTGATTTTCTAAGGATTTTTATATAAAAACTTTAAATGCGTTTTTCTTGTAAACTAGAAGAGCTAGAGCCAAAATAACGAAAATCTGTGATCACTTCTAAAAATTGATTTTCTAGGGATTTTTATATAAAAACTTTAAATACGTTTTTCTTGTAAACTAGAAGAGCTAGAGCCAAAATAACGAAAATCTGTGATCACTTCTAAAAATTGATTTTCTAATGATTTTTATATAAAAAATTTAAATGCGTTTTTCTTGTAAACTAGAAGAGCTAGAGCCAAAATAACGAAAATCTGTGATCACTTCTAAAAATTGATTTTCTAAGGATTTTTATATAAAAACTTTAAATGCGTTTTTCTTGTAAACTAGAAGAGCTAGAGCCAAAATAACGAAAATCTGTGATCACTTCTAAAAATTGATTTTCTAGGGATTTTTATATAAAAACTTTAAATACGTTTTTCTTGTAAACTAGAAGAGCTAGAGCCAAAATAACGAAAATCTGTGATCACTTCTAAAAATTGATTTTCTAAGGATTTTTATATAAAAACTTTAAATGCGTTTTTCTTGTAAACTAGAAGAGCTAGAGCCAAAATAACGAAAATCTGTGATCGCTTCTAAAAATTGATTTTCTAGGGATTTTTATATAAAAACTTTAAATGCGTTTTTCTTGTAAACTAGAAGAGCTAGAGCCAAAATAACGAAAATCTGTGATCACTTCTAAAAATTGATTTTCTAAGGATTTTTATATAAAAACTTTAAATGCGTTTTTCTTGTAAACTAGAAGAGCTAGAGCCAAAATAACGAAAATCTGTGATCACTTCTAAAAATTGATTTTCTAAGGATTTTTATATAAAAACTTTAAATGCGTTTTTCTTGTAAACTAGAAGAGCTAGAGCCAAAATAACGAAAATCTGTGATCGCTTCTAAAAATTGATTTTCTAGGGATTTTTATATAAAAACTTTAAATGCGTTTTTCTTGTAAACTAGAAGAGCTAGAGCCAAAATAACGAAAATCTGTGATCACTTCTAAAAATTGATTTTCTAGGGATTTTTATATAAAAACTTTAAATGCGTTTTTCTTGTAAACTAGAAGAGCTAGAGCCAAAATAACGAAAATCTGTGATCACTTCTAAAAATTGATTTTCTAAGGATTTTTATATAAAAACTTTAAATGCGTTTTTCTTGTAAACTAGAAGAGCTAGAGCCAAAATAACGAAAATCTGTGATCACTTCTAAAAATTGATTTTCTAGGGATTTTTATATAAAAACTTTAAATGCGTGTTTCTTGTAAACTAGAAGAGCTAGAGCCAAAATAACGAAAATCTGTGATCACTTCTAAAAATTGATTTTCTAAGGATTTTTATATAAAAACTTTAAATGAGTTTTTCTTGTAAACTAGAAGAGCTAGAGCCAAAATAACGAAAATCTGTGATCACTTCTAAAAATTGATTTTCTAGGGATTTTTATATAAAAACTTTAAATGCGTGTTTCTTGTAAACTAGAAGAGCTAGAGCCAAAATAACGAAAATCTGTGATCACTTCTAAAAATTGATTTTCTAGGGATTTTTATATAAAAACTTTAAATGCGTGTTTCTTGTAAACTAGAAGAGCTAGAGCCAAAATAACGAAAATCTGTGATCACTTCTAAAAATTGATTTTCTAAGGATTTTTATATAAAAACTTTAAATGCGTTTTTCTTGTAAACTAGAAGAGCTAGAGCCAAAATAACGAAAATCTGTGATCACTTCTAAAAATTGATTTTCTAGGGATTTTTATATAAAAACTTTAAATGCGTGTTTCTTGTAAACTAGAAGAGCTAGAGCCAAAATAACGAAAATCTGTGATCACTTCTAACAATTGATTTTCTAGGGATTTTTATATAAAAACTTTAAATGCGTGTTTCTTGTAAACTAGAAGAGCTAGAGCCAAAATAACGAAAATCTGTGATCACTTCTAAAAATTGATTTTCTAAGGATTTTTATATAAAAACTTTAAATGCGTTTTTCTTGTAAACTAGAAGAGCTAGAGCCAAAATAACGAAAATCTGTGATCACTTCTAAAAATTGATTTTCTAGGGATTTTTATATAAAAACTTTAAATGCGTTTTTCTTGTAAACTAGAAGAGCTAGAGCCAAAATAACGAAAATCTGTGATCACTTCTAAAAATTGATTTTCTATGGATTTTTATATAAAAACTTGAAATGCGTTTTTCTTAAAAACTAGAAGAGCTAGAGCCAAAATAACGAAAATCTGTGATCACTTCTAAAAATTGATTTTCTATGGATTTTTATATAAAAACTTTAAATGCGTTTTTCTTGTAAACTAGAAGAGCTAGAGCCAAAATAACTAAAATCTGTGATCACTTCTAAAAATTGATTTTCTATGGATTTTTATATAAAAACTTTAAATGCGTTTTTCTTGTAAACTAGAAGAGCTAGAGCCAAAATAACGAAAATCTGTGATCACTTCTAAAAATTGATTTTCTAGAGATTTTTATATAAAAACTTTAAATGCGTTTTTCTTGTAAACTAGAAGAGCTAGAGCCAAAATAACGAAAATCTGTGATCACTTCTAAAAATTGATTTTCTAGAGATTTTTATATAAAAACTTTAAATGCGTTTTTCTTGTAAACTAGAAGAGCTAGAGCAAAAATAACGAAAATCTGTGATCACTTCTAAAAATTGATTTTCTATGGATTTTTATATAAAAACTTTAAATGCGTTTTTCTTGTAAACTAGAAGAGCTAGAGCCAAAATAACGAAAATCTGTGATCACTTCTAAAAATTGATTTTCTATGGATTTTTATATAAAAACTTGAAATGCGTTTTTCTTGTAAACTAGAAGAGCTAGAGCCAAAATAACGAAAATCTGTGATCACTTCTAAAAATTGATTTTCTATGGATTTTTATATAAAAACTTTAAATGCGTTTTTCTTGTAAACTAGAAGAGCTAGAGCCAAAATAACGAAAATCTGTGATCACTTCTAAAAATTGATTTTCTATGGATTTTTATATAAAAACTTTAAATGCGTTTTTCTTGTAAACTAGAAGAGCTAGAGCCAAAATAACGAAAATCTGTGATCACTTCTAAAAATTGATTTTCTATGGATTTTTATATAAAAACTTGAAATGCGTTTTTCTTGTAAACTAGAAGAGCTAGAGCCAAAATAACGAAAATCTGTGATCACTTCTAAAAATTGATTTTCTATGGATTTTTATATAAAAACTTTAAATGCGTTTTTCTTGTAAACTAGAAGAGCTAGAGCCAAAATAACGAAAATCTGTGATCACTTCTAAAAATTGATTTTCTATGGATTTTTATATAAAAACTTTAAATGCGTTTTTCTTGTAAACTAGAAGAGCTAGAGCCAAAATAACGAAAATCTGTGATCACTTCTAAAAATTGATTTTCTATGGATTTTTATATAAAAACTTTAAATGCGTTTTTCTTGTAAACTAGAAGAGCTAGAGCCAAAATAACGAAAATCTGTGATCACTTCTAAAAATTGATTTTCTATGGATTTTTATATAAAAACTTTAAATGCGTTTTTCTTGTAAACTAGAAGAGCTAGAGCCAAAATAACGAAAATCTGTGATCACTTCTAAAAATTGATTTTCTAGAGATTTTTATATAAAAACTTTAAATGCGTTTTTCTTGTAAACTAGAAGAGCTAGAGCCAAAATAACGAAAATCTGTGATCACTTCTAAAAATTGATTTTCTAGAGATTTTTATATAAAAACTTTAAATGCGTTTTTCTTGTAAACTAGAAGAGCTAGAGCCAAAATAACGAAAATCTGTGATCACTTCTAAAAATTGATTTTCTATGGATTTTTATATAAAAACTTTAAATGCGTTTTTCTTGTAAACTAGAAGAGCTAGAGCCAAAATAACGAAAATCTGTGATCACTTCTAAAAATTGATTTTCTATGGATTTTTATATAAAAACTTTAAATGCGTTTTTCTTGTAAACTAGAAGAGCTAGAGCCAAAATAACGAAAATCTGTGATCACTTCTAAAAATTGATTTTCTATGGATTTTTATATAAAAACTTTAAATGCGTTTTTCTTGTAAACTAGAAGAGCTAGAGCCAAAATAACGAAAATCTGTGATCACTTCTAAAAATTGATTTTCTATGGATTTTTATATAAAAACTTTAAATGCGTTTTTCTTGTAAACTAGAAGAGCTAGAGCCAAAATAACGAAAATCTGTGATCACTTCTAAAAATTGATTATACTCATGGATTTTTATATAAAAACTTGAAATGCGTTTTTCTTGTAAACTAGAAGAGCTAGAGCCAAAATAACGAAAATCTGTGATCACTTCTAAAATTGATTTCTATGGATTTTTATATAAAAACTTTAAATGCGTTTTTCTTGTAAACTAGAAGAGCTAGAGCCAAAATAACGAAAATCTGTGATCACTTCTAAAAATTGATTTTCTATGGATTTTTATATAAAAACTTGAAATGCGTTTTTCTTGTAAACTAGAAGAGCTAGAGCCAAAATAACGAAAATCTGTGATCACTTCTAAAAATTGATTTTCTATGGATTTTTATATAAAAACTTGAAATGCGTTTTTCTTGTAAACTAGAAGAGCTAGAGCCAAAATAACGAAAATCTGTGATCACTTCTAAAAATTGATTTTCTATGGATTTTTATATAAAAACTTTAAATGCGTTTTTCTTGTAAACTAGAAGAGCTAGAGCCAAAATAACGAAAATCTGTGATCACTTCTAAAAATTGATTTTCTATGGATTTTTATATAAAAACTTGAAATGCGTTTTTCTTGTAAACTAGAAGAGCTAGAGCCAAAATAACGAAAATCTGTGATCACTTCTAAAAATTGATTTTCTATGGATTTTTATATAAAAACTTTAAATGCGTTTTTCTTGTAAACTAGAAGAGCTAGAGCCAAAATAACGAAAATCTGTGATCACTTCTAAAAATTGATTTTCTATGGATTTTTATATAAAAACTTTAAATGCGTTTTTCTTGTAAACTAGAAGAGCTAGAGCCAAAATAACGAAAATCTGTGATCACTTCTAAAAATTGATTTTCTATGGATTTTTATATAAAAACTTGAAATGCGTTTTTCTTGTAAACTAGAAGAGCTAGAGCCAAAATAACGAAAATCTGTGATCACTTCTAAAAATTGATTTTCTATGGATTTTTATATAAAAACTTTAAATGCGTTTTTCTTGTAAACTAGAAGAGCTAGAGCCAAAATAACGAAAATCTGTGATCACTTCTAAAAATTTATTTTCTATGGATTTTTATATAAAAACTTTAAATGCGTTTTTCTTGTAAACTAGAAGAGCTAGAGCCAAAATAACGAAAATCTGTGATCACTTCTAAAAATTGATTTTCTATGGATTTTTATATAAAAACTTGAAATGCGTTTTTCTTGTAAACTAGAAGAGCTAGAGCAAAAATAACGAAAATCTGTGATCACTTCTAAAAATTGATTTTCTATGGATTTTTATATAAAAACTTGAAATGCGTTTTTCTTGTAAACTAGAAGAGCTAGAGCCAAAATAACTAAAATCTGTGATCACTTCTAAAAATTGATTTTCTATGGATTTTTATATAAAAACTTTAAATGCGTTTGTACAAATTGTATTTGTACATATCAACAGAAGCATCTACAAACGTTGTAACTATTACCTCAAATTGTATTGTTTAATCATTTTTTTTTATTATCCCACTTACTTACCTAATAATAAGTTGCAATGTCAAACTTAAATGAGCTAAATTTAACTGAATTTTCATTGAACTATTATAATCACCACACCTAATATCGTAAATTTGATGAAAGTTGCCCGCACTGTAGAATAAATACTCGCTACAGCCTTTCCATTTGTCATTTGTAACGAATTCTATACTTACTTTTACACATACATATTTTTGTTGATGCGAAAGGGGACACTTACTTTTGAGCACGAGATCAAGCAACATCGTTACCCGGCAGTGCGAGCAGCTATCATCAAATTTACCTAAAACTGAGTTGTGGCATAGTAAACCAATATTTGCCAAGCGGTTAATCCATTTTGTAACAAATGTACGTATAACTAGTTAAGAAAGGAACCTGAATTGTAATAAACAAGATTGGAAAAATTACTAAAGTCTGGTTTCATTCTCTCCCCATAACCCCACTCTATTATAATTACTCCTCTGGAGCAATTATAATAATAACCATTTTCTAGATAGCCCACCGTTACATCTCAGCGGTCCTCCCTAATATCTATCCAGAAGAAGTTATTTCACACTGGTGTCCAACCCACACACCAGTACATGGTCCTTCGACGTTCCAACCAACCAGTGGTCAAAAAGGGAATACATACATCAGAACTGCAGGGTCTTCCTGAGTGGTAAAAATAAGAAAAAACCATTGTCTCTTTGAGAAGCAGCAACAACAAAGGAATAAGTAAAGCACATAATTATGAGGTAAATGATATGTATTTAGTAAAAGAAAAGAATTAGTTGTGAAGTGATTAAAGTAGAGAAAGGAAGCCCACGGTATTGTGCGAAAACCCAAAATTTAAAACCGAATTTGAAACTATTGTGAAAGAAAGCGAAAACAAAATTAAAAAAGGAAAATAAGTATTGTGAAAAATTAGAAAAAAGAACCGGAAAATCGTTATTAATTTGGAAAATAAATAGGAAAAAGACCTAAACGGTATAGTTATAGTGGAAAAAACCCGAAATTTAGTGCAGATACTAGAAGAAAGAAGAAAGGCGCCAGAAAACGGCAAATAAAGTTAAAATCGCAAAAAAAAGAATTGTATGTAGAATATGAAATTAGTATACAGAAAAAAGTTAATTTGGTAAAGTGAATAACGGTCAAAAGAGGAAAAAAAATACCGGTTTTAGGGACAAAATCCGAAAAAGTTGAAAAGATACCGTTTTGAAGAAAAAAAAATCTCAGAAAGAAGAAAGATACCATTTTCGGAAAAAAAAATATAAAATTATTGTCAATTACATGTGTATGAATGCATGGTGAATTAGTATGTACCTACATATAAACAGCGATTTAAAGTGGCAGCAAAAGAAAAAAAATTAGAACAACAATAGTAAGGAGAAATATAAGGTATTTAAAAAAAAAAAAAAAAATTAAAATAACAGTTATTAAAGAATAAAAATATACTCTTTGCAATACATACATACACATTTTCATACAAAGTTAAAAACATACATACATATAACCATTTGCATAATTTGCAATTGGCATTACAAGGAAAAGAAAAAAACAAACTTTAATACTTTTTCTTTGCTTGCTAATCTATGAACAATCACCCATACATAATTTAATCTGCACACTAAAAGAGAAACCCAATTTTTGTTCCGGATCGCATTCTCTTAACACCGCGATTTATGAGAATTCTCTCACAGTTTAATAAAAACCTGTAGCTCTCTTTAAACTTTGATGATTAAAGTTAATATGTTAAAGGGTTGAAAATTGTAACATAAAATGTAAATTACAAGTGTGAAACTTTAAGATTTAGCAAAGAAAACACAGAGATTTAAAAGAAAAAGAAGAAAAATTTTTTTTGATAAGAAACTTAAAGAAAGTAATAGTAAATCAAAATTGGAAAGAGAAGAAGTAAAGTTATTTCAAGATTGTGTCAGATGCAATAGTGAGAAAAGTTTAAGAGTTTAATTGAGATAATTTGAAAAGGAAAAAATTTAAGAAAATCGAAAGAGGAATCTTTACATACATTGAGAACGAACTTTAGGTTTTCTTTAAAACTCGAAAGGAAAAAAAAAACTCAATCGCGGTAAAAATTTAAGCAAAACAAAGTAAGCGTATCAATTCTCTTGTTACTTTGTGATGTTAATTTATTTGGATTACAAAGTACACTTAACTGATGAACGGCGTTACCACAGTGATACTTTTTCTTAATTAATTTTTCGGTATAAAAGCACAATACAAAATTAAAACTGAAAGTTTCCTACTAACACATCTCACATAAACATTTGTTATTTTTATATTTATTTTATTTATTGAATAACTTAAAGTAATAATAAATAAATAAAGTGCGGGTTGAGCACCACCATAAATAAATATTTTGTTTATTTATAAAAACCCCTTTTTTTAATTACCCTTTTTGTAACCCTTTTCGGAAATTTCCAACGGCAACGCTGGTTGGAAATATTGAAGTCATTTTAACTAAAACTGAAAAAAAATATTCTCGTGTACAAAGAGAAAATAAATAATTGTGTTTGGTAACTAAACTTTGGTTTATAAAAGATCTTAACAACATACATTCTTACATAAATACAAAAGGAAAAAAAACCACCACCAAATTTACCAAAGCATTATTTGCACAGTAGTGTGCTCTTGAGTTTTTTTTCACTCTTTTTTTTACATAAGTGGTAAAGTTCTCAGTGAAAACGTAAAAATAGAATAATCAAAAACAACAAAGTAGAACTATTACCAACCAGAGACGGAAACTTCAATGGTTCAGAAATACTTTAAATAGAAATTAATAACAGAATTTATTAACTAGTTAATTATATTGGTGAAAGTCAATGCAACTTGTTAAATGAAACGTACTACCGGCTACTCTTGATTTACCATTTCAATTTATAAATAACTTAATACACTTATGTGTGTTCTCAAACACAATTTAAATATAAATATTTAGATTGTAATCACGTTTAACATTTCATTAATCAAAGTTAAATAAATTTTCTTATCAAAGTTAAATAAATTTACCTTCTGTTCCATAATTTATTTGTGAAGTTGGCTAACGGAAAAAAAAAGTTTCCATCCCTGTAAGCGTAAAGGAAAAGTTTTCACAAATAAACTCAAACAGCGTTACCGCTGTGTAATTCACTGATATCCCGGAAAAATTTGTTAATCCGAGTTTATAATTTGTCTAAGTACTTGTGAATAATTCTAATTTATTGTTTTATTTACAATCTCTTACGCTATTGCTACGGAAAACAAAATTACGATTATTTCATAGTATTAAAGATTAAATACCTATAAAGAAGAATTAAAATAAATTTACCCTTTTAATTATCTGTAAATTCGAAAAAAAAAACAATTGTCCATACTGGTGTATGTAAAAAGAAAATTATTGACACGATACTCAAACGGAGTTACCGTTGTGCATTTTACTAGAATCCTAGAAAAATTGGTGGTAATCCCACGGAATCAAGTAATTCGGTTGATAATATAGCACACTACTAGTTTCCACAGTCCAAAAATTTATTCTTAATTAAAGATGCTATTAACAGGAAAATTGTGAAAATATTGAATTTTAGAATAATAAAGTTGCATTAATTTAAAACGGTAGATAATTTTGCTATAAGTAAATAGAAATTTGCTTCGGGTTTAAGTCTGGCGGCAGTTAAAGGAAAATCTTAAGATATTTATGAGAAGAAAAATTGTTCAGGAAATAGGATTATTATTCAAAATATATAACTTGATACTACAATTAGAATACACACTCTTTTTACAAACCCCTGTAATTGCAAAGTTAAAATAATTTTCCGTAAGTTTCATTAAAAAACACCCCTATAAGAAAATGACTTCTACCTCTTCTACACCCACATCTTCCATTAAGGAAAGATTTGTATTCGACTGTGAGCATTTGCTTCAGTTTTGTCAAAAATTCAACAATGCTCCTGTTGAAAGTCATAGTGAGGCAATTCTTGAGGTGAAAATGAAAGATTTAGACTCAAGATGGCGCAGGGTAGAATCCTCTTACGAAAAAGTCATGCTAGCTCAAAACGAGGCAGTGCCAGACGAATTTAAGGAAGAATCCAAATTGAATTTTGATGCATGTTCAGATGCGTTCTACCATTGCACTTCCCAAGCTCTTGAACTTATGAAAGCCTTTGAGTTAGATCGAACCCAAGCTCAAGGGTACGAGGTTTCCCCTCGATTCTCTATGGGCCGGCAATCTACCGCTCATAACTTAGTTTCAGATGCCTCTAGTACTTTTCTCAAACTCCCACCCTGTGACACAGAAGTTTTCAAAGGTAGCTATGAGCAATGGCCATCTTTCCGCGATATGTTCACAGCGGTATACATAAATCACCCCAAGCTTACTCCCGTCACAAAATTATACCACCTCCGAAATAAAACGAGAGGCGAGGCTGGTGCTATTGTTCAGAGATATCCTCTTTCTCATGACAATTTTGATCTCGCCTGGAGGGCACTAGAAACTCGGTATGAAAACAAAAGGGTTTTGGTTGACAACCAAATAAAAGTTCTGTTCGACATACCATCAGCCACAAAGGAAGATAGTGATTCCATCAGAAGGATCCAATCATCCGTAAATGACTCCTTAGCAACCCTTAGAACCCTTGGTGTTGAAGTGAGTAGCTGGGACCCAATCTTGATTAGATTAATTTCCACGAAACTCCCAGAAACCACACTCTCACTTTGGGAACAATCCCTCACATCCCCCCGTGAGTTACCGAGTTGGAGTCAAATGTCTCAATTCCTAATCGATCGGTATGAAGTTGTAGAACGTCTTACGAGTATAAAAGGCTCAAAAGATTGCTTCACAATAACAAAATCACCACAAACTAATAAGATACAAACATATGCGTCTCAGGAGAGTTTAAGCTCTTCATCCTGCAAATTATGCAATGAAGTTCATTCATTACGAACATGCCCAAAGTTTCGGTCTTTCACGATACAACAAAGACTGGATTTTGTATTTAAGAACAAGTTTTGTAATAACTGTTTAGCCGCATCCCACCTTAAAGCACAGTGCGGCAGTAAACATACTTGTTTTCACTGTAAGAAACCCCACCACACGTTATTGCATATGAGGCAAAAAACTCATAATCCAACTAAAATACCAGAAGGTGCTCAGGATGCTGAAATCCCTAACTCTCATAACAAAGTTTCTCGAAATATCTCCACACATAACACTCAAATAGTTCAAAATGACACAGAAGAAGAACTTCCTCAAACCTCAAGAAAAGTTCAGGCACATTGCTCTAGTAGTAACGAGAATGTGTTATTGCGCACAGCATTGATTGAAATAGACCACAGAGGCGAGCTATTTACAGTCAGGGCATTAATTGATCCTGGCTCGCAACGTACTTTTCTGACTGAAAGAGTGAGGAATAGGCTTCAACTTCCATACAAAAAATCGCACTTTGACGTCATTGGCATTGGTGGTCAACGACAGTCAGCAAATAAAGAATGCGAATTTGTGGTATATGCTAAAAGACACAATCTGAGAATTCCCATAAAAGCAATAGTCTTACCAAAAGTCACGAAAAGACTTCCAGCTTACACTTTTGATAAACCTCGTTCCCCTGAACTTACAGACTTAGATCTAGCAGACCCCACTTTCAATAAAGCATCTCAAATAGATCTAATTCTGGGGAATGATTACGAGCACTCGGTAAACATTGATGGTATAAAGAAAAATATCTGTGGTCAAACATCGGCGTACAATACCATTTTCGGATGGGTACTCAGTGGTCCAATTAAAACCCAAACAGTGCACACCTTTACAACGACAGTTGTTCCATCTGAAACTTCGGAACTTAATGTACTCTTGAAAAGGTTTTGGGAGCAAGAAGAAGTCCCCATAGCTCGCACAAAATCAGCAGAAGATGAGTTCTGCGAAGAATTTTATACTCAGACCACTACGCGCGATGAAACTGGTAGATATATTGTTAGGCTACCCTTCAAGAAAGAATTTCCCGAAACAGTCTTTCTAGGATCATCGAGATTCATAGCCTTAGCCCAGTACTCTACCATGGAAAAAACATTGGCCAAAGATCCCGGCCTACAAACCCAATATAAGGAAGTTATAAATGAATACTTAACTCTTGACCACATGGAAGAAAGTCCATCAAACGAGATTATTTGCAAAGGTAAATATGGCTCATATTATCTACCGCATCACGCGGTAATTCGTCCAGAACACAAAACGACAAAACTCAGAGTCGTTTTTAATGCATCTAGAAAGTCTAAATCCCAATTCTCTCTAAATGACATTCTGTACACAGGTCCAACCCTACAAAACGATTTGATATCCATTATACTCAACTGGAGAAAATATCAATATGTTTTTAGTGGCGATATTCAGAAAATGTATCGCCAAATACTAGTACATCCTGATGACAGACCCTATCAGAGAATTTTATTCCAGCCACACTCGGCTGGCCCTATTCAAGATTACCAGCTTAAGACGGTAACTTTCGGAGTGAATTGTGCTCCCTTCTTAGCAATTCGGACCCTAATACAACTCGCCTTTGATTCCGAACCCAAACACCCTAAAGCAGCATCAATATTGCGCTCAGAGACCTATGTTGATGACATTTTGACCGGAGGTTATACGGTAGAAGAAACCCTAGAAGCCCAAAATCAGCTGATTAAAACCCTAAAATCAGCGGGTTTTCCTCTAAAGAAAATCACCGCAAATAATACCAACCTTTTATCCCATTTACCCAAAGAGGATCTGTATGATTCAGACTTCCTCCGTTTTCATGATACCAGCTCCACAAAAACCCTAGGTATTAAGTGGAATGCCCTAACAGACTCATTTACATACAGTTTTTCCCCATTTGAACATTCCACAAAAATAACCAAGCGCCAGATTCTGTCATCAGTTGCGAAACTGTTTGATCCAGCGGGATGGATCACGCCTGTAGTAATAAGGGCAAAAATCCTCATCCAACAATTATGGCTAGAGGGCCTAAATTGGGATGACGAAGTTTCCTATGAGTCACTCCAAAACTGGAAAAGCCTAGTTCAGGATCTTTCACAAGTCGAACTAATTTCCATCTCAAGATGGTTACAGCATCTGCCCACAGACACTATTCAAATTCACGGGTTTGCAGACGCTTCCAAGGCGGCATACTGTGCCACAGTATACATGCGGTGTGAGAACAATAGACACAATACGTTCTCTAATTTAATAGTGGCTAAAAGCAAAGTCGCCCCGATACAGACAATTTCACTTCCACGGTTAGAGCTTACAGGCGCAGTCTTGCTGGCAAACCTAGTTAAGTACGTCATAACATCATTGAAACTAGAACCAAAGCAAATATATTTGTGGACAGACTCGTCCATAACGCTAGGTTGGCTGTCAAAGCCTCCCTCCGCATGGGAAACCTACGTAGCGAATAGGATCTCCCAGATTCACCGTTTAGTACCAGATGCGACGTGGCGACACGTTTCGACTCATGATAATCCAGCCGATATGGGAACAAGAGGCTGTAAGCCTCAAGATTTGGTGCATAATTCTCTTTGGTGGCATGGACCATCATGGCTATCAAAACCCTCGTCTGAGTGGCCTAAAAGAAACCCATTAAAAGTCACAAAACCCCCTGAAGTTACCCAAGTTCTGCACGTAGAGGTTGAAGATGGTCAGATTTTAGACAGATTCTCGTCTTATAGCAAAGCTCTAAGAGTTGTATGCTATATTTTTCGATTTTTCAATAAATGTATTGGAAAGATTCGAGCAGGCGTTCATATAACTACTGAAAACAACATAACGCAACCAGAAATGAAGTTTGCAAAAGAAAGACTTATTATCTTAGCTCAAACCCAGTTTTTTCAAGATGAGTATCAATGTTTAAAGAATAGTAAAGCCCTATCTAACAAAAGCTCGTTAAGGTCCCTAAACCCATTTCTAGATAAAAACTCGATTATAAGAGCAAATGGAAGATTATCTCAAGCGTCTCTTCCATATAATGAACGGTATCCGATAATACTGCCAGGTAAATCACGGTTTTGTTATTTATATCTAGCACACTTGCACCAATTTCTCGCTCACGCTGAGTGCAGCCAGATGTGTAGAATGGTGCAAATGGAATTTTATATTTGCAGACTCAAACTTCGAGTGAAAAGCATAATACGGCAATGCAAAACATGTATAATTTATAAACAAACAGCCTGTTCCCAAATCATGGCTCCCTTACCGGCTGAAAGATGTAGTTTATCGCTACCATTTCAGGTAACCGGAATTGACTTTGCCGGGCCGTTCGAAATCAAAACCTCAACTCTACGAAAATCTCCTTCAGTGAAAGGATACGTTAGTGTCTTCGTTTGTTTCAGCACAAAGGCAATGCATTTAGAAGCATGCTCTGACCTCTCCTCTGCAGCTTTTCAAGCGGCATTTTCCCGCTTCGTTGGGAGGCGGGGCCTACCCCAACGGGTTATAACAGATAACGGAAGAAATTTCCTGGGGGCCAGTAGAAAACTCGAGCAGGAATTTTCAGACTTTTTAGAAAACACTTCACAAGAGATAGCTCAAAAATACATTGCTCACGGATTTGAGTGGAAGTTTATTCCCCCATACGCACCACACATGGGCGGCCTTTGGGAGGCTGCAGTGAAAAGTTTTAAATTTCACCTTAAACGTATCGCAGGCGCTCAAAAGTTCACTTTCGAGGAATTTTCTACCATTTTAGCCAGAATAGAAGGAGTCCTTAATTCCCGGCCTATCTCGGCTCTATCCGAAGATCCTTCAGATCTTACGGCTTTAACTCCCGGACACTTTTTACGGGGAGCGCCCCTAGTGGCCTTTCCAGAGCAAAATTGCGAAAACATATCTATAATTAATCGGTGGGAAAAACTGAAAGCTCTACACCATCAACTGGGCATGCGATGGAAGGATGAGTATCTTAAATCTCTTCACAAGCGATACAAGTGGAAGAACGCTGTCCCCAATCTTCAGGCGGGAGATCTAGTAGTGGTGATGGACGATTTACAGCCTCCCCACGAGTGGCGCTTAGGTAGGGTTGATAAGACATTCCCCGGCTCAGACAAGAACGTACGTGTTGCGGACGTACGCACCGCCTCCGGAGTAATAACGCGTCCAATTGCAAAGTTGTGCTACTTACCCTTTTTAAGAAATGGGTCGGAAAATCTATAGTTTTAACCTTACACTCATTCTTATTTTTCACCGTTCATACACGTTATAACTTATCTGCACCCATTTAACCCATTATATTATAGCCCAATTCCTAACACCCATGATTTCTGATTTCCTATTATTTCTTTCCCTACAGGCCTAATCGACGATCAACCCCAGCTCGGCGAAGCCATACCAGAACGAACACAGTCAACAATCGGTTAAGACGTCAAGACCCTAATATATTTAAGTGCATGGTTTGCAAAAGGTACCACCCTTTAAAGGTTTGCCATCGGTTTTTAAAAATGGATGTGGAAAAGAGAGAAAAGGTAGTGGAACGACATCAATATTGTCGCAACTGCCTGGCTAAGAGCCACAATATAAGGTCCTGCACCTCTATGGACACGTGCAAAAAGTGTGATCAATTGCATCACACGCTATTACATCCGAATAGACGTCGCTCTAACCGGGCCAAAAGCATCCAGACTACCAGCCGGTCACGTCAGACTTCCCAGGCTGTACCAAGATCCACTGAAAGGCACCGAACGTCTGCTGCGTCGCAGCCAGCAACCCAACAACGCATTCAACCACCAGCGGTTACTGCCCCGGACACTAAAGTCTTGGCCGAAGCCATTAGATCTATAGCGCAAGTTCTGTGTGCCACCGATACCACCGCATCCAGGTCTTAACTCGGAGGCGGCGGCATGTACAAATTGTATTTGTACATATCAACAGAAGCATCTACAAACGTTGTAACTATTACCTCAAATTGTATTGTTTAATCATTTTTTTTTATTATCCCACTTACTTACCTAATAATAAGTTGCAATGTCAAACTTAAATGAGCTAAATTTAACTGAATTTTCATTGAACTATTATAATCACCACACCTAATATCGTAAATTTGATGAAAGTTGCCCGCACTGTAGAATAAATACTCGCTACAGCCTTTCCATTTGTCATTTGTAACGAATTCTATACTTACTTTTACACATACATATTTTTGTTGATGCGAAAGGGGACACTTACTTTTGAGCACGAGATCAAGCAACATCGTTACCCGGCAGTGCGAGCAGCTATCATCAAATTTACCTAAAACTGAGTTGTGGCATAGTAAACCAATATTTGCCAAGCGGTTAATCCATTTTGTAACAAATGTACGTATAACTAGTTAAGAAAGGAACCTGAATTGTAATAAACAAGATTGGAAAAATTACTAAAGTCTGGTTTCATTCTCTCCCCATAACCCCACTCTATTATAATTACTCCTCTGGAGCAATTATAATAATAACCATTTTCTAGATAGCCCACCGTTACATCTCAGCGGTCCTCCCTAATATCTATCCAGAAGAAGTTATTTCACACTGGTGTCCAACCCACACACCAGTACAGCGTTTTTCTTGTAAACTAGAAGAGCTAGAGCCAAAATAACGAAAATCTGTGATCACTTCTAAAAATTGATTTTCTATGGATTTTTATATAAAAACTTGAAATGCGTTTTTCTTGTAAACTAGAAGAGCTAGAGCCAAAATAACGAAAATCTGTGATCACTTCTAAAAATTGATTTTCTATGGATTTTTATATAAAAACTTTAAATGCGTTTTTCTTGTAAACTAGAAGAGCTAGAGCCAAAATAACGAAAATCTGTGATCACTTCTAAAAATTGATTTTCTATGGATTTTTATATAAAAACTTGAAATGCGTTTTTCTTGTAAACTAGAAGAGCTAGAGCAAAAATAACGAAAATCTGTGATCACTTCTAAAAATTGATTTTCTATGGATTTTTATATAAAAACTTTAAATGCGTTTTTCTTGTAAACTAGAAGAGCTAGAGCCAAAATAACGAAAATCTGTGATCACTTCTAAAAATTGATTTTCTATGGATTTTTATATAAAAACTTGAAATGCGTTTTTCTTGTAAACTAGAAGAGCTAGAGCCAAAATAACGAAAATCTGTGATCACTTCTAAAAATTGATTTTCTATGGATTTTTATATAAAAACTTTAAATGCGTTTTTCTTGTAAACTAGAAGAGCTAGAGCCAAAATAACGAAAATCTGTGATCACTTCTAAAAATTGATTTTCTATGGATTTTTATATAAAAACTTGAAATGCGTTTTTCTTGTAAACTAGAAGAGCTAGAGCCAAAATAACGAAAATCTGTGATCACTTCTAAAAATTGATTTTCTATGGATTTTTATATAAAAACTTTAAATGCGTTTTTCTTGTAAACTAGAAGAGCTAGAGCCAAAATAACGAAAATCTGTGATCACTTCTAAAAATTGATTTTCTATGGATTTTTATATAAAAACTTGAAATGCGTTTTTCTTGTAAACTAGAAGAGCTAGAGCAAAAATAACGAAAATCTGTGATCACTTCTAAAAATTGATTTTCTATGGATTTTTATATAAAAACTTGAAATGCGTTTTTCTTGTAAACTAGAAGAGCTAGAGCCAAAATAACGAAAATCTGTGATCACTTCTAAAAATTGATTTTCTATGGATTTTTATATAAAAACTTTAAATGCGTTTTTCTTGTAAACTAGAAGAGCTAGAGCCAAAATAACGAAAATCTGTGATCACTTCTAAAAATTGATTTTCTATGGATTTTTATATAAAAACTTGAAATGCGTTTTTCTTGTAAACTAGAAGAGCTAGAGCCAAAATAACGAAAATCTGTGATCACTTCTAAAAATTGATTTTCTATGGATTTTTATATAAAAACTTTAAATGCGTTTTTCTTGTAAACTAGAAGAGCTAGAGCCAAAATAACGAAAATCTGTGATCACTTCTAAAAATTGATTTTCTATGGATTTTTATATAAAAACTTGAAATGCGTTTTTCTTGTAAACTAGAAGAGCTAGAGCCAAAATAACGAAAATCTGTGATCACTTCTAAAAATTGATTTTCTATGGATTTTTATATAAAAACTTGAAATGCGTTTTTCTTGTAAACTAGAAGAGCTAGAGCCAAAATAACGAAAATCTGTGATCACTTCTAAAAATTGATTTTCTATGGATTTTTATATAAAAACTTGAAATGCGTTTTTCTTGTAAACTAGAAGAGCTAGAGCCAAAATAACGAAAATCTGTGATCACTTCTAAAAATTGATTTTCTATGGATTTTTATATAAAAACTTGAAATGCGTTTTTCTTGTAAACTAGAAGAGCTAGAGCCAAAATAACGAAAATCTGTGATCACTTCTAAAAATTGATTTTCTATGGATTTTTATATAAAAACTTTAAATGCGTTTTTCTTGTAAACTAGAAGAGCTAGAGCCAAAATAACGAAAATCTGTGATCACTTCTAAAAATTGATTTTCTATGGATTTTTATATAAAAACTTGAAATGCGTTTTTCTTGTAAACTAGAAGAGCTAGAGCCAAAATAACGAAAATCTGTGATCACTTCTAAAAATTGATTTTCTATGGATTTTTATATAAAAACTTGAAATGCGTTTTTCTTGTAAACTAGAAGAGCTAGAGCCAAAATAACGAAAATCTGTGATCACTTCTAAAAATTGATTTTCTATGGATTTTTATATAAAAACTTGAAATGCGTTTTTCTTGTAAACTAGAAGAGCTAGAGCCAAAATAACGAAAATCTGTGATCACTTCTAAAAATTGATTTTCTATGGATTTTTATATAAAAACTTGAAATGCGTTTTTCTTGTAAACTAGAAGAGCTAGAGCCAAAATAACGAAAATCTGTGATCACTTCTAAAAATTGATTTTCTATGGATTTTTATATAAAAACTTTAAATGCGTTTTTCTTGTAAACTAGAAGAGCTAGAGCCAAAATAACGAAAATCTGTGATCACTTCTAAAAATTGATTTTCTAAGGATTTTTATATAAAAACTTGAAATGCGTTTTTCTTGTAAACTAGAAGAGCTAGAGCAAAAATAACGAAAATCTGTGATCACTTCTAAAAATTGATTTTCTATGGATTTTTATATAAAAACTTGAAATGCGTTTTTCTTGTAAACTAGAAGAGCTAGAGCCAAAATAACGAAAATCTGTGATCACTTCTAAAAATTGATTTTCTATGGATTTTTATATAAAAACTTTAAATGCGTTTTTCTTGTAAACTAGAAGAGCTAGAGCCAAAATAACGAAAATCTGTGATCACTTCTAAAAATTGATTTTCTATGGATTTTTATATAAAAACTTTAAATGCGTTTTTCTTGTAAACTAGAAGAGCTAGAGCCAAAATAACGAAAATCTGTGATCACTTCTAAAAATTGATTTTCTATGGATTTTTATATAAAAACTTGAAATGCGTTTTTCTTGTAAACTAGAAGAGCTAGAGCAAAAATAACGAAAATCTGTGATCACTTCTAAAAATTGATTTTCTATGGATTTTTATATAAAAACTTGAAATGCGTTTTTCTTGTAAACTAGAAGAGCTAGAGCCAAAATAACGAAAATCTGTGATCACTTCTAAAAATTGATTTTCTATGGATTTTTATATAAAAACTTGAAATGCGTTTTTCTTGTAAACTAGAAGAGCTAGAGCCAAAATAACGAAAATCTGTGATCACTTCTAAAAATTGATTTTCTATGGATTTTTATATAAAAACTTGAAATGCGTTTTTCTTGTAAACTAGAAGAGCTAGAGCCAAAATAACGAAAATCTGTGATCACTTCTAAAAGTTGATTTTCTAAGGATTTTTATATAAAAACTTTAAATGCGTTTTTCTTGTAAACTAGAAGAGCTAGAGCCAAAATAACGAAAATCTGTGATCACTTCTAAAAATTGATTTTCTATGGATTTTTATATAAAAACTTGAAATGCGTTTTTCTTGTAAACTAGAAGAGCTAGAGCCAAAATAACGAAAATCTGTGATCACTTCTAAAAATTGATTTTCTATGGATTTTTATATAAAAACTTGAAATGCGTTTTTCTTGTAAACTAGAAGAGCTAGAGCCAAAATAACGAAAATCTGTGATCACTTCTAAAAATTGATTTTCTATGGATTTTTATATAAAAACTTGAAATGCGTTTTTCTTGTAAACTAGAAGAGCTAGAGCCAAAATAACGAAAATCTGTGATCACTTCTAAAAATTGATTTTCTATGGATTTTTATATAAAAACTTGAAATGCGTTTTTCTTGTAAACTAGAAGAGCTAGAGCCAAAATAACGAAAATCTGTGATCACTTCTAAAAATTGATTTTCTATGGATTTTTATATAAAAACTTGAAATGCGTTTTTCTTGTAAACTAGAAGAGCTAGAGCCAAAATAACGAAAATCTGTGATCACTTCTAAAAATTGATTTTCTATGGATTTTTATATAAAAACTTGAAATGCGTTTTTCTTGTAAACTAGAAGAGCTAGAGCCAAAATAACGAAAATCTGTGATCACTTCTAAAAATTGATTTTCTATGGATTTTTATATAAAAACTTTAAATGCGTTTTTCTTGTAAACTAGAAGAGCTAGAGCCAAAATAACGAAAATCTGTGATCACTTCTAAAAATTGATTTTCTAAGGATTTTTATATAAATGCGTTTTTCTTGTAAACTAGAAGAGCTAGAGCCAAAATAACGAAAATCTGTGATCACTTCTAAAAATTGATTTTCGAAGCATTTTTATATAAAAACTTTAAATGCGTTTTTCTTGTAAACTAGAAGAGCTAGAGCCAAAATAACGAAAATCTGTGATCACTTCTAAAAATTGATTTTCTAAGGATTTTTATATAAAAACTTTAAATGCGTTTTTCTTGTAAACTAGAAGAGCTAGAGCCAAAATAACGAAAATCTGTGATCACTTCTAAAAATTGATTTTCTAGGGATTTTTATATAAAAACTTTAAATGCGTTTTTCTTGTAAACTAGAAGAGCTAGAGCCAAAATAACGAAAATCTGTGATCACTTCTAAAAATTGATTTTCTAAGGATTTTTATATAAAAAATTTAAATGCGTTTTTCTTGTAAACTAGAAGAGCTAGAGCCAAAATAACGAAAATCTGTGATCACTTCTAAAAATTGATTTTATAAGGATTTTTATATAAAAACTTTAAATGCGTTTTTCTTGTAAACTAGAAGAGCTAGAGCCAAAATAACGAAAATCTGTGATCACTTCTAAAAATTGATTTTCTAAGGATTTTTATATAAAAACTTTAAATGCGTTTTTCTTGTAAACTAGAAGAGCTAGAGCCAAAATAACGAAAATCTGTGATCACTTCTAAAAATTGATTTTCTAAGCATTTTTATATAAAAACTTTAAATGCGTTTTTCTTGTAAACTAGAAGAGCTAGAGCCAAAATAACGAAAATCTGTGATCACTTCTAAAAATTGATTTTCTAGGGATTTTTATATAAAAACTTTAAATGCGTTTTTCTTGTAAACTAGAAGAGCTAGAGCCAAAATAACGAAAATCTGTGATCACTTCTAAAAATTGATTTTCTAAGGATTTTTATATAAAAAATTTAAATGCGTTTTTCTTGTAAACTAGAAGAGCTAGAGCCAAAATAACGAAAATCTGTGATCACTTCTAAAAATTGATTTTATAAGGATTTTTATATAAAAACTTTAAATGCGTTTTTCTTGTAAACTAGAAGAGCTAGAGCCAAAATAACGAAAATCTGTGATCACTTCTAAAAATTGATTTTCTAAGGATTTTTATATAAAAACTTTAAATGCGTTTTTCTTGTAAACTAGAAGAGCTAGAGCCAAAATAACGAAAATCTGTGATCGCTTCTAAAAATTGATTTTCTAAGGATTTTTATATAAAAACTTTAAATGCGTTTTTCTTGTAAACTAGAAGAGCTAGAGCCAAAATAACGAAAATCTGTGATCGCTTCTAAAAATTGATTTTTTAGGGATTTTATATAAAAACTTTAAATGCGTTTTTCTTGTAAACTAGAAGAGCTAGAGCCAAAATAACGAAAATCTGTGATCACTTCTAAAAATTGATTTTATAAGGATTTTTATATAAAAACTTTAAATGCGTTTTTCTTGTAAACTAGAAGAGCTAGAGCCAAAATAACGAAAATCTGTGATCACTTCTAAAAATTGATTTTCTAAGGATTTTTATATAAAAACTTTAAATGCGTTTTTCTTGTAAACTAGAAGAGCTAGAGCCAAAATAACGAAAATCTGTGATCGCTTCTAAAAATTGATTTTCTATGGATTTTTATATAAAAACTTGAAATGCGTTTTTCTTGTATAGTAGAAGAGCTAGAGCCAAAATAACGAAAATCTGTGATCACTTCTAAAAATTGATTTTATAAGGATTTTTATATAAAAACTTTAAATGCGTTTTTCTTGTAAACTAGAAGAGCTAGAGCCAAAATAACGAAAATCTGTGATCACTTCTAAAAATTGATTTTCTAAGGATTTTTATATAAAAACTTTAAATGCGTTTTTCTTGTAAACTAGAAGAGCTAGAGCCAAAATAACGAAAATCTGTGATCGCTTCTAAAAATTGATTTTCTAAGGATTTTTATATAAAAACTTTAAATGCGTTTTTCTTGTAAATTAGAAGAGCTAGAGCCAAAATAACGAAAATCTGTGATCGCTTCTAAAAATTGATTTTCTAGGGATTTTTATATAAAAACTTTAAATGCGTTTTTCTTGTAAACTAGAAGAGCTAGAGCCAAAATAACGAAAATCTGTGATCACTTCTAAAAATTGATTTTCTAAGGATTTTTATATAAAAACTTTAAATGCGTTTTTCTTGTAAACTAGAAGAGCTAGAGCCAAAATAACGAAAATCTGTGATCACTTCTAAAAATTGATTTTCTAAGAATTTTTAGAAAAACTTTAAATGCGTTTTTCTTGTAAACTAGAAGAGCTAGAGCCAAAATAACGAAAATCTGTGATCACTTCTAAAAATTGATTTTCTAGGGATTTTTATATAAAAACTTTAAATGCGTTTTTCTTGTAAACTAGAAGAGCTAGAGCCAAAAGAACGAAAATCTGTGATCACTTCTAAAAATTGATTTTCTAAGGATTTTTATATAAAAACTTTAAATGCGTTTTTCTTGTAAACTAGAAGAGCTAGAGCCAAAAGAACGAAAATCTGTGATCACTTCTAAAAATTGATTTTCTAAGGATTTTTATATAAAAACTTTAAATGCGTTTTTCTTGTAAACTAGAAGAGCTAGAGCCAAAATAACGAAAATCTGTGATCACTTCTAAAAATTGATTTTCTAAGGATTTTTATATAAAAACTTTAAATGCGTTTTTCTTGTAAACTAGAAGAGCTAGAGCCAAAATAACGAAAATCTGTGATCACTTCTAAAAATTGATTTTCTAGGGATTTTTATATAAAAACTTTAAATGCGTTTTTCTTGTAAACTAGAAGAGCTAGAGCCAAAAGAACGAAAATCTGTGATCACTTCTAAAAATTGATTTTCTAAGGATTTTTATATAAAAACTTTAAATGCGTTTTTCTTGTAAACTAGAAGAGCTAGAGCCAAAATAACGAAAATCTGTGATCACTTCTAAAAATTGATTTTCTAAGGATTTTTATATAAAAACTTTAAATGCGTTTTTCTTGTAAACTAGAAGAGCTAGAGCCAAAAGAACGAAAATCTGTGATCACTTCTAAAAATTGATTTTCTAAGGATTTTTATATAAAAACTTTAAATGCGTTTTTCTTGTAAACTAGAAGAGCTAGAGCCAAAATAACGAAAATCTGTGATCACTTCTAAAAATTGATTTTCTAGGGATTTTTATATAAAAACTTTAAATGCGTTTTTCTTGTAAACTAGAAGAGCTAGAGCCAAAAGAACGAAAATCTGTGATCACTTCTAAAAATTGATTTTCTAAGGATTTTTATATAAAAACTTTAAATGCGTTTTTCTTGTAAACTAGAAGAGCTAGAGCCAAAATAACGAAAATCTGTGATCACTTCTAAAAATTGATTTTCTAAGGATTTTTATATAAAAACTTTAAATGCGTTTTTCTTGTAAACTAGAAGAGCTAGAGCCAAAATAACGAAAATCTGTGATCACTTCTAAAAATTGATTTTCTAAGGATTTTTATATAAAAACTTTAAATGCGTTTTTCTTGTAAACTAGAAGAGCTAGAGCCAAAATAACGAAAATCTGTGATCACTTCTAAAAATTGATTTTCTAAGGATTTTTATATAAAAACTTTAAATGCGTTTTTCTTGTAAACTAGAAGAGCTAGAGCCAAAATAACGAAAATCTGTGATCACTTCTAAAAATTGATTTTCTAAGGATTTTTATATAAAAACTTTAAATGCGTTTTTCTTGTAAACTAGAAGAGCTAGAGCCAAAATAACGAAAATCTGTGATCACTTCTAAAAATTGATTTTCTAAGGATTTTTATATAAAAACTTTAAATGCGTTTTTCTTGTAAACTAGAAGAGCTAGAGCCAAAATAACGAAAATCTGTGATCACTTCTAAAAATTGATTTTCTAAGGATTTTTATATAAAAACTTTAAATGCGTTTTTCTTGTAAACTAGAAGAGCTAGAGCCAAAATAACGAAAATCTGTGATCACTTCTAAAAATTGATTTTCTAAGGATTTTTATATAAAAACTTTAAATGCGTTTTTCTTGTAAACTAGAAGAGCTAGAGCCAAAATAACGAAAATCTGTGATCACTTCTAAAAATTGATTTTCTAAGGATTTTTATATAAATGCGTTTTTCTTGTAAACTAGAAGAGCTAGAGCCAAAATAACGAAAATCTGTGATCACTTCTAAAAATTGATTTTCTAAGGATTTTTATATAAAAACTTTAAATGCGTTTTTCTTGTAAACTAGAAGAGCTAGAGCCAAAATAACGAAAATCTGTGATCACTTCTAAAAATTGATTTTCTAAGGATTTTTATATAAAAACTTTAAATGCGTTTTTCTTGTAAACTAGAAGAGCTAGAGCCAAAATAACGAAAATCTGTGATCACTTCTAAAAATTGATTTTCTAAGGATTTTTATATAAAAACTTTAAATGCGTTTTTCTTGTAAACTAGAAGAGCTAGAGCCAAAATAACGAAAATCTGTGATCACTTCTAAAAATTGATTTTCTAAGGATTTTTATATAAAAACTTTAAATGCGTTTTTCTTGTAAACTAGAAGAGCTAGAGCCAAAAATAACGAAAATCTGTGATCACTTCTAAAAATTGATTTTCTAAGGGATTTTTATATAAAAACTTTAAATGCGTTTTTCTTGTAAACTAGAAGAGCTAGAGCCAAAATAACGAAAATCTGTGATCACTTCTAAAAATTGATTTTCTAAGGATTTTTATATAAAAACTTTAAATGCGTTTTTCTTGTAAGCTAGAAGAGCTAGAGCCAAAATAACGAAAATCTGTGATCACTTCTAAAAATTGATTTTCTAGGGATTTTTATATAAAAACTTTAAATGCGTTTTTCTTGTAAACTAGAAGAGCTAGAGCCAAAATAACGAAAATCTGTGATCACTTCTAAAAATTGATTTTCTAAGGATTTTTATATAAAAACTATTAAATGCGTTTTTCTTGTAAACTAGAAGAGCTAGAGCCAAAATAACGAAAATCTGTGATCACTTCGATCACTTCTAAAAATTGATTTTCTATGGATTTTTATATAAAAACTTTAAATGCGTTTTTCTTGTAAACTAGAAGAGCTAGAGCCAAAATAACGAAAATCTGTGATCACTTCTAAAAATTGATTTCTAAGGATTTGTATATAAAAACTTTAAATGCGTTTTTCTTGTATACTAGAAGAGCTAGAGCCAAAATAACGAAAATCTGTGATCACTTCTAAAAATTGATTTTCTATGGATTTTTATATAAAAACTTTAAACGCGTTTTTCTTGTAAACTAGAAGAGCTAGAGCCAAAATAACGAAAATCTGTGATCACTTCTAAAAATTGATTTTCTAAGGATTTTTATATAAAAACTTTAAATGCGTTTTTCTTGTATACTAGAAGAGCTAGAGCCAAAATAACGAAAATCTGTGATCACTTCTAAAAATTGATTTTCTATGGATTTTTATATAAAAACTTTAAATGCGTTTTTCTTGTAAACTAGAAGAGCTAGAGCCAAAATAACGAAAATCTGTGATCACTTCTAAAAATTGATTTTCTAAGGATTTTTATATAAAAACTTTAAATGCGTTTTTCTTGTATACTAGAAGAGCTAGAGCCAAAATAACGAAAATCTGTGATCACTTCTAAAAATTGATTTTCTATGGATTTTTATATAAAAACTTTAAATGCGTTTTTCTTGTAAACTAGAAGAGCTAGAGCCAAAATAACGAAAATCTGTGATCACTTCTAAAAATTGATTTTCTAAGGATTTTTATATAAAAACTTTAAATGCGTTTTTCTTGTATACTAGAAGAGCTAGAGCCAAAATAACGAAAATCTGTGATCACTTCTAAAAATTGATTTTCTATGGATTTTTATATAAAAACTTTAAATGCGTTTTTCTTGTAAACTAGAAGAGCTAGAGCCAAAATAACGAAAATCTGTGATCACTTCTAAAAATTGATTTTCTAAGGATTTTTATATAAAAACTTTAAATGCGTTTTTCTTGTATACTAGAAGAGCTAGAGCCAAAATAACGAAAATCTGTGATCACTTCTAAAAATTGATTTTCTATGGATTTTTATATAAAAACTTTAAATGCGTTTTTCTTGTAAACTAGAAGAGCTAGAGCCAAAATAACGAAAATCTGTGATCACTTCTAAAAATTGATTTTCTAAGGATTTTTATATAAAAACTTTAAATGCGTTTTTCTTGTATACTAGAAGAGCTAGAGCCAAAATAACGAAAATCTGTGATCACTTCTAAAAATTGATTTTCTATGGATTTTTATATAAAAACTTTAAATGCGTTTTTCTTGTAAACTAGAAGAGCTAGAGCCAAAATAACGAAAATCTGTGATCACTTCTAAAAATTGATTTTCTAAGGATTTTTATATAAAAACTTTAAATGCGTTTTTCTTGTATACTAGAAGAGCTAGAGCCAAAATAACGAAAATCTGTGATCACTTCTAAAAATTGATTTTCTAAGGATTTTTATATAAAAACTTTAAATGCGTTTTTCTTGTATACTAGAAGAGCTAGAGCCAAAATAACGAAAATCTGTGATCACTTCTAAAAATTGATTTTCTATGGATTTTTATATAAAAACTTTAAATGCGTTTTTCTTGTAAACTAGAAGAGCTAGAGCCAAAATAACGAAAATCTGTGATCACTTCTAAAAATTGATTTTCTAAGGATTTTTATATAAAAACTTTAAATGCGTTTTTCTTGTATACTAGAAGAGCTAGAGCCAAAATAACGAAAATCTGTGATCACTTCTAAAAATTGATTTTCTAAGGATTTTTATATAAAAACTTTAAATGCGTTTTTCTTGTATACTAGAAGAGCTAGAGCCAAAATAACGAAAATCTGTGATCACTTCTAAAAATTGATTTTCTATGGATTTTTATATAAAAACTTTAAATGCGTTTTTCTTGTAAACTAGAAGAGCTAGAGCCAAAATAACGAAAATCTGTGATCACTTCTAAAAATTGATTTTCTAAGGATTTTTATATAAAAACTTTAAATGCGTGTTTCTTGTATACTAGAAGAGCTAGAGCCAAAATAACGAAAATCTGTGATCACTTCTAAAAATTGATTTTCTAAGGATTTTTATATAAAAACTTTAAATGCGTTTTTCTTGTATACTAGAAGAGCTAGAGCCAAAATAACGAAAATCTGTGATCACTTCTAAAAATTGATTTTCTAAGGATTTTTATATAAAAACTTTAAATGCGTTTTTCTTGTATACTAGAAGAGCTAGAGCCAAAATAACGAAAATCTGTGATCACTTCTAAAAATTGATTTTCTAGGGATTTTTATATAAAAACTTTAAATGCGTTTTTCTTGTAAACTAGAAGAGCTAGAGCCAAAATAACGAAAATCTGTGATCACTTCTAAATATTGATTTTCTAAGGATTTTTATATAAAAACTTTAAATGCGTTTTTCTTGTATACTAGAAGAGCTAGAGCCAAAATAACGAAAATCTGTGATCACTTCTAAAAATTGATTTTCTAAGGATTTTTATATAAAAACTTTAAATGCGTTTTTCTTGTATACTAGAAGAGCTAGAGCCAAAATAACGAAAATCTGTGATCACTTCTAAAAATTGATTTTCTATGGATTTTTATATAAAAACTTTAAATGCGTTTTTCTTGTAAACTAGAAGAGCTAGAGCCAAAATAACGAAAATCTGTGATCACTTCTAAAAATTGATTTTCTAAGGATTTTTATATAAAAACTTTAAATGCGTTTTTCTTGTATACTAGAAGAGCTAGAGCCAAAATAACGAAAATCTGTGATCACTTCTAAAAATTGATTTTCTAAGGATTTTTATATAAAAACTTTAAATGCGTTTTTCTTGTATACTAGAAGAGCTAGAGCCAAAATAACGAAAATCTGTGATCACTTCTAAAAATTGATTTTCTATGGATTTTTATATAAAAACTTTAAATGCGTTTTTCTTGTAAACTAGAAGAGCTAGAGCCAAAATAACGAAAATCTGTGATCACTTCTAAAAATTGATTTTCTAAGGATTTTTATATAAAAACTTTAAATGCGTGTTTCTTGTATACTAGAAGAGCTAGAGCCAAAATAACGAAAATCTGTGATCACTTCTAAAAATTGATTTTCTAAGGATTTTTATATAAAAACTTTAAATGCGTTTTTCTTGTATACTAGAAGAGCTAGAGCCAAAATAACGAAAATCTGTGATCACTTCTAAAAATTGATTTTCTAAGGATTTTTATATAAAAACTTTAAATGCGTTTTTCTTGTATACTAGAAGAGCTAGAGCCAAAATAACGAAAATCTGTGATCACTTCTAAAAATTGATTTTCTAAGGATTTTTATATAAAAACTTTAAATGCGTTTTTCTTGTAAACTAGAAGAGCTAGAGCCAAAATAACGAAAATCTGTGATCACTTCTAAAAATTGATTTTCTATGGATTTTTATATAAAAACTTTAAATGCGTTTTTCTTGTATACTAGAAGAGCTAGAGCCAAAATAACGAAAATCTGTGATCACTTCTAAAAATTGATTTTCTAAGGATTTTTATATAAAAACTTTAAATGCGTTTTTCTTGTATACTAGAAGAGCTAGAGCCAAAATAACGAAAATCTGTGATCACTTCTAAAAATTGATTTTCTATGGATTTTTATATAAAAACTTTAAATGCGTTTTTCTTGTAAACTAGAAGAGCTAGAGCCAAAATAACGAAAATCTGTGATCACTTCTAAAAATTGATTTTCTAAGGATTTTTATATAAAAACTTTAAATGCGTTTTTCTTGTATACTAGAAGAGCTAGAGCCAAAATAACGAAAATCTGTGATCACTTCTAAAAATTGATTTTCTATGGATTTTTATATAAAAACTTTAAATGCGTTTTTCTTGTAAACTAGAAGAGCTAGAGCCAAAATAACGAAAATCTGTGATCACTTCTAAAAATTGATTTTCTAAGGATTTTTATATAAAAACTTTAAATGCGTTTTTCTTGTATACTAGAAGAGCTAGAGCCAAAATAACGAAAATCTGTGATCACTTCTAAAAATTGATTTTCTATGGATTTTTATATAAAAACTTTAAATGCGTTTTTCTTGTAAACTAGAAGAGCTAGAGCCAAAATAACGAAAATCTGTGATCACTTCTAAAAATTGATTTTCTAAGGATTTTTATATAAAAACTTTAAATGCGTTTTTCTTGTATACTAGAAGAGCTAGAGCCAAAATAACGAAAATCTGTGATCACTTCTAAAAATTGATTTTCTAAGGATTTTTATATAAAAACTTTAAATGCGTTTTTCTTGTATACTAGAAGAGCTAGAGCCAAAATAACGAAAATCTGTGATCACTTCTAAAAATTGATTTTCTATGGATTTTTATATAAAAACTTTAAATGCGTTTTTCTTGTAAACTAGAAGAGCTAGAGCCAAAATAACGAAAATCTGTGATCACTTCTAAAAATTGATTTTCTAAGGATTTTTATATAAAAACTTTAAATGCGTTTTTCTTGTATACTAGAAGAGCTAGAGCCAAAATAACGAAAATCTGTGATCACTTCTAAAAATTGATTTTCTAAGGATTTTTATATAAAAACTTTAAATGCGTTTTTCTTGTATACTAGAAGAGCTAGAGCCAAAATAACGAAAATCTGTGATCACTTCTAAAAATTGATTTTCTATGGATTTTTATATAAAAACTTTAAATGCGTTTTTCTTGTAAACTAGAAGAGCTAGAGCCAAAATAACGAAAATCTGTGATCACTTCTAAAAATTGATTTTCTAAGGATTTTTATATAAAAACTTTAAATGCGTTTTTCTTGTATACTAGAAGAGCTAGAGCCAAAATAACGAAAATCTGTGATCACTTCTAAAAATTGATTTTCTAAGGATTTTTATATAAAAACTTTAAATGCGTTTTTCTTGTATACTAGAAGAGCTAGAGCCAAAATAACGAAAATCTGTGATCACTTCTAAAAATTGATTTTCTAAGGATTTTTATATAAAAACTTTAAATGCGTTTTTCTTGTATACTAGAAGAGCTAGAGCCAAAATAACGAAAATCTGTGATCACTTCTAAAAATTGATTTTCTAAGGATTTTTATATAAAAACTTTAAATGCGTTTTTCTTGTATACTAGAAGAGCTAGAGCCAAAATAACGAAAATCTGTGATCACTTCTAAAAATTGATTTTCTAAGGATTTTTATATAAAAACTTTAAATGCGTTTTTCTTGTATACTAGAAGAGCTAGAGCCAAAATAACGAAAATCTGTGATCACTTCTAAAAATTGATTTTCTAAGGATTTTTATATAAAAACTTTAAATGCGTTTTTCTTGTATACTAGAAGAGCTAGAGCCAAAATAACGAAAATCTGTGATCACTTCTAAAAATTGATTTTCTATGGATTTTTATATAAAAACTTTAAATGCGTTTTTCTTGTAAACTAGAAGAGCTAGAGCCAAAATAACGAAAATCTGTGATCACTTCTAAAAATTGATTTTCTAAGGATTTTTATATAAAAACTTTAAATGCGTTTTTCTTGTATACTAGAAGAGCTAGAGCCAAAATAACGAAAATCTGTGATCACTTCTAAAAATTGATTTTCTATGGATTTTTATATAAAAACTTTAAATGCGTTTTTCTTGTAAACTAGAAGAGCTAGAGCCAAAATAACGAAAATCTGTGATCACTTCTAAAAATTGATTTTCTAAGGATTTTTATATAAAAACTTTAAATGCGTTTTTCTTGTATACTAGAAGAGCTAGAGCCAAAATAACGAAAATCTGTGATCACTTCTAAAAATTGATTTTCTATGGATTTTTATATAAAAACTTTAAATGCGTTTTTCTTGTAAACTAGAAGAGCTAGAGCCAAAATAACGAAAATCTGTGATCACTTCTAAAAATTGATTTTCTAAGGATTTTTATATAAAAACTTTAAATGCGTTTTTCTTGTATACTAGAAGAGCTAGAGCCAAAATAACGAAAATCTGTGATCACTTCTAAAAATTGATTTTCTATGGATTTTTATATAAAAACTTTAAATGCGTTTTTCTTGTAAACTAGAAGAGCTAGAGCCAAAATAACGAAAATCTGTGATCACTTCTAAAAATTGATTTTCTAAGGATTTTTATATAAAAACTTTAAATGCGTTTTTCTTGTATACTAGAAGAGCTAGAGCCAAAATAACGAAAATCTGTGATCACTTCTAAAAATTGATTTTCTAAGGATTTTTATATAAAAACTTTAAATGCGTTTTTCTTGTATACTAGAAGAGCTAGAGCCAAAATAACGAAAATCTGTGATCACTTCTAAAAATTGATTTTCTATGGATTTTTATATAAAAACTTTAAATGCGTTTTTCTTGTAAACTAGAAGAGCTAGAGCCAAAATAACGAAAATCTGTGATCACTTCTAAAAATTGATTTTCTATGGATTTTTATATAAAAACTTTAAATGCGTTTTTCTTGTATACTAGAAGAGCTAGAGCCAAAATAACGAAAATCTGTGATCACTTCTAAAAATTGATTTTCTAAGGATTTTTATATAAAAACTTTAAATGCGTTTTTCTTGTATACTAGAAGAGCTAGAGCCAAAATAACGAAAATCTGTGATCACTTCTAAAAATTGATTTTCTATGGATTTTTATATAAAAACTTTAAATGCGTTTTTCTTGTAATGCGTTTTTCTTGTAAACTAGAAGAGCTAGAGCCAAAATAACGAAAATCTGTGATCACTTCTAAAAATTGATTTTCTAAGGATTTTTATATGAAAAACTTCAAATGCGTTTTTCTTGTAAACTAGAAGAGCTAGAGCCAAAATAACGAAAATCTGTGATCACTTCTAAAAATTGATTTTCTAAGGATTTTTATATAAAAACTTTAAATGCGTTTTTCTTGTAAACTAGAAGAGCTAGAGCCAAAATAACGAAAATCTGTGATCACTTCTAAAAATTGATTTTCTAAGGATTTTTATATGAAAAACTTCAAATGCGTTTTTCTTGTAAACTAGAAGAGCTGGAGCCAAAATAACGAAAATCTGTGATCACTTCTAAAAATTGATTTTCTAAGGATTTTTATATGAAAAACTTTAAATTCGTTTTTCTTGTAAACTAGAAGAGCTAGAGCCAAAATAACGAAAATCTGTGATCACTTCTAAAAATTGATTTTCTAAGGATTTTTATATAAAAACTTCAAATGCGTTATTCTTGTAAACTAGAAGAGCTGGAGCCAAAATAACGAAAATCTGTGATCACTTCTAAAAATTGATTTTCTAAGGATTTTTATATGAAAAACTTTAAATGCGTTTTTCTTGTAAACTAGAAGAGCTAGAGCCAAAATAACGAAAATCTGTGATCACTTCTAAAAATTGATTTTCTAAGGATTTTTATATGAAAAACTTCAAATGCGTTTTTCTTGTAAACTAGAAGAGCTAGAGCCAAAATAACGAAAATCTGTGATCACTTCTAAAAATTGATTTTCTAAGGATTTTTATATGAAAAACTTCAAATGCGTTTTTCTTGTAAACTAGAAGAGCTAGAGCCAAAATAACGAAAATCTGTGATCACTTCTAAAAATTGATTTTCTAAGGATTTTTATATAAAAACTTTAAATGCGTTTTTCTTGTAAACCAGAAGAGCTAGAGCCAAAATAACGAAAATCTGTGATCACTTCTAAAAATTGATTTTCTAAGGATTTTTATATAAAAACTTTAAATGCGTTTTTCTTGTAAACTAGAAGAGCTAGAGCCAAAATAACGAAAATCTGTGATCACTTCTAAAAATTGATTTTCTAAGGATTTTTATATGAAAAACTTCAAATGCGTTTTTCTTGTAAACTAGAAGAGCTAGAGCCAAAATAACGAAAATCTGTGATCACTTCTAAAAATTGATTTTCTAAGGATTTTTATATAAAAACTTTAAATGCGTTTTTCTTGTAAACTAGAAGAGCTAGAGCCAAAATAACGAAAATCTGTGATCACTTCTAAAAATTGATTTTCTAAGGATTTTTATATGAAAAACTTCAAATGCGTTTTTCTTGTAAACTAGAAGAGCTAGAGCCAAAATAACGAAAATCTGTGATCTCTTCTAAAAATTGATTTTCTAAGGATTTTTATATGAAAAACTTCAAATGCGTTTTTCTTGTAAACTAGAAGAGCTAGAGCCAAAATAACGAAAATCTGTGATCACTTCTAAAAATTGATTTTCTAAGGATTTTTATATAAAAACTTTAAATGCGTTTTTCTTGTAAACTAGAAGAGCTAGAGCCAAAATAACGAAAATCTGTGATCACTTCTAAAAATTGATTTTCTAAGGATTTTTATATGAAAAACTTCAAATGCGTTTTTCTTGTAAACTAGAAGAGCTGGAGCCAAAATAACGAAAATCTGTGATCACTTCTAAAAATTGATTTTCTAAGGATTTTTATATGAAAAACTTTAAATTCGTTTTTCTTGTAAACTAGAAGAGCTAGAGCCAAAATAACGAAAATCTGTGATCACTTCTAAAAATTGATTTTCTAAGGATTTTTATATAAAAACTTCAAATGCGTTATTCTTGTAAACTAGAAGAGCTGGAGCCAAAATAACGAAAATCTGTGATCACTTCTAAAAATTGATTTTCTAAGGATTTTTATATGAAAAACTTTAAATGCGTTTTTCTTGTAAACTAGAAGAGCTAGAGCCAAAATAACGAAAATCTGTGATCACTTCTAAAAATTGATTTTCTAAGGATTTTTATATAAAAACTTTAAATGCGTTTTTCTTGTAAACTAGAAGAGCTAGAGCCAAAATAACGAAAATCTGTGATCACTTCTAAAAATTGATTTTCTAAGGATTTTTATATAAAAACTTTAAATGCGTTTTTCTTGTAAACTAGAAGAGCTAGAGCTAAAATAACGAAAATCTGTGATCACTTCTAAAAATTGATTTTCTAAGGATTTTTATATAAAAACTTCAAATGCGTTTTTCTTGTAAACTAGAAGAGCTGGAGCCAAAATAACGAAAATCTGTGATCACTTCTAAAAATTGATTTTCTAAGGATTTTTATATGAAAAACTTTAAATGCGTTTTTCTTGTAAACTAGAAGAGCTAGAGCCAAAATAACGAAAATCTGTGATCACTTCTAAAAATTAATTTTCTAGGGATTTTTATATAAAAACTTTAAATGCGTTTTTCTTGTAAACTAGAAGAGCTAGAGTCAAAATAACGAAAATCTGTGATCACTTCTAAAAATTGATTTTCTAGGGATTTTTATATAAAAACTTTAAATGCGTTTTTCTTGTAAATTAGAAGAGCTAGAGCCAAAATAACGAAAATCTGTGATCACTTCTAAAAATTGATTTTCTAAGGATTTTTATATGAAAAACTTCAAATGCGTTTTTCTTGTAAACTAGAAGAGCTGGAGCCAAAATAACGAAAATCTGTGATCACTTCTAAAAATTGGATTTTCTTAGGATTTTTATATGAAAAACTTTAAATGCGTTTTTCTTGTAAACTAGAAGAGCTAGAGCCAAAATAACGAAAATTGATCACTTCTAAAAATTGATTTTCTAGGGATTTTTATATAAAAACTTTAAATGCGTTTTTCTTGTAATTTAGAAGAGCTAGAGCCAAAATAACGAAAATCTCTGATCACTTCTAAAAATTGGATTTTCTTAGGATTTTTATATGAAAAACTTTAAATGCGTTTTTCTTGTAAATTAGAAGAGCTAGAGCCAAAATAACGAAAATCTGTGATCACTTCTAAAAATTGATTTTCTAAGGATTTTTATATGAAAAACTTCAAATGCGTTTTTCTTGTAAACTAGAAGAGCTAGAGCCAAAATAACGAAAATCTGTGATCACTTCTAAAAATTGATTTTCTAAGGATTTTTATATGAAAAACTTCAAATGCGTTTTTCTTGTAAACTAGAAGAGCTAGAGCCAAAATAACGAAAATCTGTGATCACTTCTAAAAATTGATTTTCTAAGGATTTTTATATAAAAACTTTAAATGCGTTTTTCTTGTAAACCAGAAGAGCTAGAGCCAAAATAACGAAAATCTGTGATCACTTCTAAAAATTGATTTTCTAAGGATTTTTATATAAAAACTTTAAATGCGTTTTTCTTGTAAACTAGAAGAGCTAGAGCCAAAATAACGAAAATCTGTGATCACTTCTAAAAATTGATTTTCTAAGGATTTTTATATGAAAAACTTCAAATGCGTTTTTCTTGTAAACTAGAAGAGCTAGAGCCAAAATAACGAAAATCTGTGATCACTTCTAAAAATTGATTTTCTAAGGATTTTTATATAAAAACTTTAAATGCGTTTTTCTTGTAAACTAGAAGAGCTAGAGCCAAAATAACGAAAATCTGTGATCACTTCTAAAAATTGATTTTCTAAGGATTTTTATATGAAAAACTTCAAATGCGTTTTTCTTGTAAACTAGAAGAGCTAGAGCCAAAATAACGAAAATCTGTGATCTCTTCTAAAAATTGATTTTCTAAGGATTTTTATATGAAAAACTTCAAATGCGTTTTTCTTGTAAACTAGAAGAGCTAGAGCCAAAATAACGAAAATCTGTGATCACTTCTAAAAATTGATTTTCTAAGGATTTTTATATAAAAACTTTAAATGCGTTTTTCTTGTAAACTAGAAGAGCTAGAGCCAAAATAACGAAAATCTGTGATCACTTCTAAAAATTGATTTTCTAAGGATTTTTATATGAAAAACTTCAAATGCGTTTTTCTTGTAAACTAGAAGAGCTGGAGCCAAAATAACGAAAATCTGTGATCACTTCTAAAAATTGATTTTCTAAGGATTTTTATATGAAAAACTTTAAATTCGTTTTTCTTGTAAACTAGAAGAGCTAGAGCCAAAATAACGAAAATCTGTGATCACTTCTAAAAATTGATTTTCTAAGGATTTTTATATAAAAACTTCAAATGCGTTATTCTTGTAAACTAGAAGAGCTGGAGCCAAAATAACGAAAATCTGTGATCACTTCTAAAAATTGATTTTCTAAGGATTTTTATATGAAAAACTTTAAATGCGTTTTTCTTGTAAACTAGAAGAGCTAGAGCCAAAATAACGAAAATCTGTGATCACTTCTAAAAATTGATTTTCTAAGGATTTTTATATGAAAAACTTCAAATGCGTTTTTCTTGTAAACTAGAAGAGCTAGAGCCAAAATAACGAAAATCTGTGATCACTTCTAAAAATTGATTTTCTAAGGATTTTTATATGAAAAACTTCAAATGCGTTTTTCTTGTAAACTAGAAGAGCTAGAGCCAAAATAACGAAAATCTGTGATCACTTCTAAAAATTGATTTTCTAAGGATTTTTATATAAAAACTTTAAATGCGTTTTTCTTGTAAACTAGAAGAGCTAGAGCCAAAATAACGAAAATCTGTGATCACTTCTAAAAATTGATTTTCTAAGGATTTTTATATGAAAAACTTCAAATGCGTTTTTCTTGTAAACTAGAAGAGCTAGAGCCAAAATAACGAAAATCTGTGATCACTTCTAAAAATTGATTTTCTAAGGATTTTTATATAAAAACTTTAAATGCGTTTTTCTTGTAAACTAGAAGAGCTAGAGCCAAAATAACGAAAATCTGTGATCACTTCTAAAAATTGATTTTCTAAGGATTTTTATATGAAAAACTTCAAATGCGTTTTTCTTGTAAACTAGAAGAGCTAGAGCCAAAATAACGAAAATCTGTGATCTCTTCTAAAAATTGATTTTCTAAGGATTTTTATATGAAAAACTTCAAATGCGTTTTTCTTGTAAACTAGAAGAGCTAGAGCCAAAATAACGAAAATCTGTGATCACTTCTAAAAATTGATTTTCTAAGGATTTTTATATAAAAACTTTAAATGCGTTTTTCTTGTAAACTAGAAGAGCTAGAGCCAAAATAACGAAAATCTGTGATCACTTCTAAAAATTGATTTTCTAAGGATTTTTATATGAAAAACTTCAAATGCGTTTTTCTTGTAAACTAGAAGAGCTGGAGCCAAAATAACGAAAATCTGTGATCACTTCTAAAAATTGATTTTCTAAGGATTTTTATATGAAAAACTTTAAATTCGTTTTTCTTGTAAACTAGAAGAGCTAGAGCCAAAATAACGAAAATCTGTGATCACTTCTAAAAATTGATTTTCTAAGGATTTTTATATAAAAACTTCAAATGCGTTATTCTTGTAAACTAGAAGAGCTGGAGCCAAAATAACGAAAATCTGTGATCACTTCTAAAAATTGATTTTCTAAGGATTTTTATATGAAAAACTTTAAATGCGTTTTTCTTGTAAACTAGAAGAGCTAGAGCCAAAATAACGAAAATCTGTGATCACTTCTAAAAATTGATTTTCTAAGGATTTTTATATAAAAACTTTAAATGCGTTTTTCTTGTAAACTAGAAGAGCTAGAGCCAAAATAACGAAAATCTGTGATCACTTCTAAAAATTGATTTTCTAAGGATTTTTATATAAAAACTTTAAATGCGTTTTTCTTGTAAACTAGAAGAGCTAGAGCCAAAATAACGAAAATCTGTGATCACTTCTAAAAATTGATTTTCTAAGGATTTTTATATAAAAACTTCAAATGCGTTTTTCTTGTAAACTAGAAGAGCTGGAGCCAAAATAACGAAAATCTGTGATCACTTCTAAAAATTGATTTTCTAAGGATTTTTATATGAAAAACTTTAAATGCGTTTTTCTTGTAAACTAGAAGAGCTAGAGCCAAAATAACGAAAATCTGTGATCACTTCTAAAAATTAATTTTCTAGGGATTTTTATATAAAAACTTTAAATGCGTTTTTCTTGTAAACTAGAAGAGCTAGAGCCAAAATAACGAAAATCTGTGATCACTTCTAAAAATTGATTTTCTAGGGATTTTTATATAAAAACTTTAAATGCGTTTTTCTTGTAAACTAGAAGAGCTAGAGCCAAAATAACGAAAATCTGTGATCACTTCTAAAAATTGATTTTCTAGGGATTTTTATATTAAAACTTTAAATGCGTTTTTCTTGTAAACTAGAAGAGCTAGAGCCAAAATAACGAAAATCTGTGATCACTTCTAAAAATTGATTTTCTAGGGATTTTTATATAAAAACTTTAAGTGCGTTTTTCTTGTAAACTAGAAGAGCTAGAGCCAAAATAACGAAAATCTGTGATCACTTCTAAAAATTGGATTTTCTTAGGATTTTTATATGAAAAACTTTAAATGCGTTTTTCTTGTAAACTAGAAGAGCTAGAGCCAAAATAACGAAAATCTGTGATCACTTCTAAAAATTGATTTTCTAGGGATTTTTATATAAAAACTTTAAATGCGTTTTTCTTGTAAATTAGAAGAGCTAGAGCCAAAATAACGAAAATCTGTGATCACTTCTAAAAATTGGATTTTCTTAGGATTTTTATATGAAAAACTTTAAATGCGTTTTTCTTGTAAACTAGAAGAGCTAGAGCCAAAATAACGAAAATGTGATCACTTCTAAAAATTGATTTTCTAGGGATTTTTATATAAAAACTTTAAATGCGTTTTTCTTGTAAATTAGAAGAGCTAGAGCCAAAATAACGAAAATCTGTGATCACTTCTAAAAATTGATTTTCTAGGGATTTTTATATAAAAACTTTTAATGCGTTTTTCTTGTAAATTAGAAGAGCTAGAGCCAAAATAACGAAAATCTGTGATCACTTCTAAAAATTGATTTTCTAGGGATTTTTATATAAAAACTTTAAATGCGTTTTTCTTGTAAATTTGAAGAGCTAGAGCCAAAATAACGAAAATCTGTGATCACTTCTAAAAATTGATTTTCTAGGGATTTTTATATAAAAACTTTAAATGCGTTTTTCTTGTAAATTAGAAGAGCTAGAGCCAAAATAACGAAAATCTGTGATCACTTCTAAAAATTGATTTTCTAGGGATTTTTATATAAAAACTTTTAATGCGTTTTTCTTGTAAATTAGAAGAGCTAGAGCCAAAATAACGAAAATCTGTGATCACTTCTAAAAATTGATTTTCTAGGGATTTTTATATAAAAACTTTAAATGCGTTTTTCTTGTAAATTAGAAGAGCTAGAGCCAAAATAACGAAAATCTGTGATCACTTCTAAAAATTGATTTTCTAGGGATTTTTATATAAAAACTTTAAATGCGTTTTTCTTGTAAATTAGAAGAGCTAGAGCCAAAATAACGAAAATCTGTGATCACTTCTAAAAATTGGATTTTCTTAGGATTTTTATATGAAAAACTTTAAATGCGTTTTTCTTGTAAACTAGAAGAGCTAGAGCCAAAATAACGAAAATCTGTGATCACTTCTAAAAATTGATTTTCTAGGGATTTTTATATAAAAACTTTTAATGCGTTTTTCTTGTAAATTAGAAGAGCTAGAGCCAAAATAACGAAAATCTGTGATCACTTCTAAAAATTGGATTTTCTTAGGATTTTTATATGAAAAACTTTAAATGCGTTTTTCTTGTAAACTAGAAGAGCTAGAGCCAAAATAACGAAAATCTGTGATCACTTCTAAAAATTGATTTTCTAGGGATTTTTATATAAAAACTTTAAATGCGTTTTTCTTGTAAATTAGAAGAGCTAGAGCCAAAATAACGAAAATCTGTGATCACTTCTAAAAATTGATTTTCTAAGGATTTTTATATAAAAACTTTAAATGCGTTTTTCTTGTAAACTAGAAGAGCTAGAGCCAAAATAACGAAAATCTGTGATCACTTCTAAAAATTGATTTTCTAGGGATTTTTATATAAAAACTTTAAATGCGTTTTTCTTGTAAACTAGAAGAGCTAGAGCCAAAATAACGAAAATCTGTGATCACTTCTAAAAATTGATTTTCTAGGGATTTTTGTATAAAAACTTTAAATGCGTTTTTCTTGTAAACTAGAAGAGCTAGAGCCAAAATAACGAAAATCTGTGATCACTTCTAAAAATTGATTTTCTAGGGATTTTTATATAAAAACTTTAAATGCGTTTTTCTTGTAAACTAGAAGAGCTAGAGCCAAAATAACGAAAATCTGTGATCACTTCTAAAAATTGATTTTCTAGGGATTTTTATATAAAAACTTTAAATGCGTTTTTCTTGTAAACTAGAAGAGCTAGAGCCAAAATAACGAAAATCTGTGATCACTTCTAAAAATTGATTTTCTATGGATTTTTATATAAAAACTTTAAATGCGTTTTTCTTGTAAACTAGAAGAGCTAGAGCCAAAATAACGAAAATCTGTGATCACTTCTAAAAATTGATTTTCTATGGATTTTTATATAAAAACTTTAAATGCGTTTTTCTTGTAAACTAGAAGAGCTAGAGCCAAAATAACGAAAATCTGTGATCACTTCTAAAAATTGATTTTCTATGGATTTTTATATAAAAACTTTAAATGCGTTTTTCTTGTAAACTAGAAGAGCTAGAGCCAAAATAACGAAAATCTGTGATCACTTCTAAAAATTGATTTTCTAGGGATTTTTATATAAAAACTTTAAATGCGTTTTTCTTGTAAATTAGAAGAGCTAGAGCCAAAATAACGAAAATCTGTGATCACTTCTAAAAATTGGATTTTCTTAGGATTTTTATATGAAAAACTTTAAATGCGTTTTTCTTGTAAACTAGAAGAGCTAGAGCCAAAATAACGAAAATCTGTGATCACTTCTAAAAATTGATTTTCTAGGGATTTTTATATAAAAACTTTAAATGCGTTTTTCTTGTAAACTAGAAGAGCTAGAGCCAAAATAACGAAAATCTGTGATCACTTCTAAAAATTGATTTTCTAGGGATTTTTATATAAAAACTTTAAATGCGTTTTTCTTGTAAACTAGAAGAGCTAGAGCCAAAATAACGAAAATCTGTGATCACTTCTAAAAATTGATTTTCTAGGGATTTTTATATAAAAACTTTAAATGCGTTTTTCTTGTAAACTAGAAGAGCTAGAGCCAAAATAACGAAAATCTGTGATCACTTCTAAAAATTGATTTTCTAGGGATTTTTATATAAAAACTTTAAATGCGTTTTTCTTGTAAACTAGAAGAGCTAGAGCCAAAATAACGAAAATCTGTGATCACTTCTAAAAATTGATTTTCTAGGGATTTTTATATAAAAACTTTAAATGCGTTTTTCTTGTAAACTAGAAGAGCTAGAGCCAAAATAACGAAAATCTGTGATCACTTCTAAAAATTGATTTTCTAGGGATTTTTATATAAAAACTTTAAATGCGTTTTTCTTGTAAACTAGAAGAGCTAGAGCCAAAATAACGAAAATCTGTGATCACTTCTAAAAATTGGATTTTCTTAGGATTTTTATATGAAAAACTTTAAATGCGTTTTTCTTGTAAACTAGAAGAGCTAGAGCCAAAATAACGAAAATCTGTGATCACTTCTAAAAATTGATTTTCTAGGGATTTTTATATAAAAACTTTAAATGCGTTTTTCTTGTAAACTAGAAGAGCTAGAGCCAAAATAACGAAAATCTGTGATCACTTCTAAAAATTGATTTTCTAGGGATTTTTATATAAAAACTTTAAATGCGTTTTTCTTGTAAACTAGAAGAGCTAGAGCCAAAATAACGAAAATCTGTGATCACTTCTAAAAATTGATTTTCTAGGGATTTTTATATAAAAACTTTAAATGCGTTTTTCTTGTAAACTAGAAGAGCTAGAGCCAAAATAACGAAAATCTGTGATCACTTCTAAAAATTGATTTTCTAGGGATTTTTATATAAAAACTTTAAATGCGTTTTTCTTGTAAACTAGAAGAGCTAGAGCCAAAATAACGAAAATCTGTGATCACTTCTAAAAATTGATTTTCTATGGATTTTTATATAAAAACTTTAAATGCGTTTTTCTTGTAAACTAGAAGAGCTAGAGCCAAAATAACGAAAATCTGTGATCACTTCTAAAAATTGATTTTCTATGGATTTTTATATAAAAACTTTAAATGCGTTTTTCTTGTAAACTAGAAGAGCTAGAGCCAAAATAACGAAAATCTGTGATCACTTCTAAAAATTGATTTTCTATGGATTTTTATATAAAAACTTTAAATGCGTTTTTCTTGTAAACTAGAAGAGCTAGAGCCAAAATAACGAAAATCTGTGATCACTTCTAAAAATTGATTTTCTAGGGATTTTTATATAAAAACTTTAAATGCGTTTTTCTTGTAAAATTAGAAGAGCTAGAGCCAAAATAACGAAAATCTGTGATCACTTCTAAAAATTGGATTTTCTTAGGATTTTTATATGAAAAACTTTAAATGCGTTTTTCTTGTAAACTAGAAGAGCTAGAGCCAAAATAACGAAAATCTGTGATCACTTCTAAAAATTGATTTTCTAGGGATTTTTATATAAAAACTTTAAATGCGTTTTTCTTGTAAATTAGAAGAGCTAGAGCCAAAATAACGAAAATCTGTGATCACTTCTAAAAATTGGATTTTCTAGGATTTTTATATGAAAAACTTTAAATGCGTTTTTCTTGTAAACTAGAAGAGCTAGAGCCAAAATAACGAAAATCTGTGATCACTTCTAAAAATTGATTTTCTAGGGATTTTTATATAAAAACTTTAAATGCGTTTTTCTTGTAAACTAGAAGAGCTAGAGCCAAAATAACGAAAATCTGTGATCACTTCTAAAAATTGATTTTCTAGGGATTTTTATATGAAAAACTTTAAATGCGTTTTTCTTGTAAATTAGAAGAGCTAGAGCCAAAATAACGAAAATCTGTGATCACTTCTAAAAATTGGATTTTCTTAGGATTTTTATATGAAAAACTTTAAATGCGTTTTTCTTGTAAACTAGAAGAGCTAGAGCCAAAATAACGAAAATCTGTGATCACTTCTAAAAATTGATTTTCTAGGGATTTTTATATAAAAACTTTTAATGCGTTTTTCTTGTAAATTAGAAGAGCTAGAGCCAAAATAACGAAAATCTGTGATCACTTCTAAAAATTGATTTTCTAGGGATTTTTATATAAAAACTTTAAATGCGTTTTTCTTGTAAATTAGAAGAGCTAGAGCCAAAATAACGAAAATCTGTGATCACTTCTAAAAATTGATTTTCTAGGGATTTTTATATAAAAACTTTAAATGCGTTTTTCTTGTAAACTAGAAGAGCTAGAGCCAAAATAACGAAAATCTGTGATCACTTCTAAAAATTGATTTTCTAGGGATTTTTATATAAAAACTTTAAATGCGTTTTTCTTGTAAATTAGAAGAGCTAGAGCCAAAATAACGAAAATCTGTGATCACTTCTAAAAATTGATTTTCTAAGGATTTTTATATAAAAACTTTAAATGCGTTTTTCTTGTAAACTAGAAGAGCTAGAGCCAAAATAACGAAAATCTGTGATCACTTCTAAAAATTGATTTTCTAGGGATTTTTATATAAAAACTTTAAATGCGTTTTTCTTGTAAACTAGAAGAGCTAGAGCCAAAATAACGAAAATCTGTGATCACTTCTAAAAATTGATTTTCTAGGGATTTTTATATAAAAACTTTAAATGCGTTTTTCTTGTAAACTAGAAGAGCTAGAGCCAAAATAACGAAAATCTGTGATCACTTCTAAAAATTGATTTTCTAGGGATTTTTATATAAAAACTTTAAATGCGTTTTTCTTGTAAACTAGAAGAGCTAGAGCCAAAATAACGAAAATCTGTGATCACTTCTAAAAATTGATTTTCTAGGGATTTTTATATAAAAACTTTAAATGCGTTTTTCTTGTAAACTAGAAGAGCTAGAGCCAAAAATAACGAAAATCTGTGATCACTTCTAAAAATTGATTTTCTAGGGATTTTTATATAAAAACTTTAAATGCGTTTTTCTTGTAAACTAGAAGAGCTAGAGCAAAAATAACGAAAATCTGTGATCACTTCTAAAAATTGATTTTCTAGGGATTTTTATATAAAAACTTTAAATGCGTTTTTCTTGTAAACTAGAAGAGCTAGAGCCAAAATAACGAAAATCTGTGATCACTTCTAAAAATTGATTTTCTAGGGATTTTTATATAAAAACTTTAAATGCGTTTTTCTTGTAAACTAGAAGAGCTAGAGCCAAAATAACGAAAATCTGTGATCACTTCTAAAAATTGATTTTCTAGGGATTTTTATATAAAAACTTTAAATGCGTTTTTCTTGTAAATTAGAAGAGCTAGAGCCAAAATAACGAAAATCAGTGATCACTTCTAAAAATTGATTTTCTAAGGATTTTTATATAAAAACTTTAAATGCGTTTTTCTTGTAAACTAGAAGAGCTAGAGCCAAAATAACGAAAATCTGTGATCACTTCTAAAAATTGATTTTCTAGGGATTTTTATATAAAAACTTTAAATGCGTTTTTCTTGTAAACTAGAAGAGCTAGAGCCAAAATAACGAAAATCTGTGATCACTTCTAAAAATTGATTTTCTAGGGATTTTTATATAAAAACTTTAAATGCGTTTTTCTTGTAAACTAGAAGAGCTAGAGCCAAAATAACGAAAATCTGTGATCACTTCTAAAAATTGATTTTCTAGGGATTTTTATATAAAAACTTTAAATGCGTTTTTCTTGTAAACTAGAAGAGCTAGAGCCAAAATAACGAAAATCTGTGATCACTTCTAAAAATTGATTTTCTAGGGATTTTTATATAAAAACTTTAAATGCGTTTTTCTTGTAAACTAGAAGAGCTAGAGCCAAAATAACGAAAATCTGTGATCACTTCTAAAAATTGATTTTCTAGGGATTTTTATATAAAAACTTTAAATGCGTTTTTCTTGTAAATTAGAAGAGCTAGAGCCAAAATAACGAAAATCTGTGATCACTTCTAAAAATTGATTTTCTATGGATTTTTATATAAAAACTTTAATGCGTTTTTCTTGTAAATTAGAAGAGCTAGAGCCAAAATAACGAAAATCTGTGATCACTTCTAAAAATTGATTTTCTAGGGATTTTTATTTGAAAAACTTTAAATGCGTTTTTCTTGTAAATTAGAAGAGCTAGAGCCAAAATAACGAAAATCTGTGATCACTTCTAAAAATTGATTTTCTAGGGATTTTTATATAAAAACTTTAAATGCGTTTTTCTTGTAAATTAGAAGAGCTAGAGCCAAAATAACGAAAATCTGTGATCACTTCTAAAATTGATTTTCTAGGGATTTTTATATAAAAACTTTAAATGCGTTTTTCTTGTAAATTAGAAGAGCTAGAGCCAAAATAACGAAAATCTGTGATCACTTCTAAAAATTGATTTTCTAGGGATTTTTATATAAAAACTTTAAATGCGTTTTTCTTGTAAATTAGAAGAGCTAGAGCCAAAATAACGAAAATCTGTGATCACTTCTAAAAATTGATTTTCTAGGGATTTTTATATAAAAACTTTAAATGCGTTTTTCTTGTAAATTAGAAGAGCTAGAGCCAAAATAACGAAAATCTGTGATCACTTCTAAAAATTGATTTTCTAGGGATTTTTATATAAAAACTTTAAATGCGTTTTTCTTGTAAATTAGAAGAGCTAGAGCCAAAATAACGAAAATCTGTGATCACTTCTAAAAATTGATTTTCTAGGGATTTTTATATAAAAACTTTAAATGCGTTTTTCTTGTAAATTAGAAGAGCTAGAGCCAAAATAACGAAAATCTGTGATCACTTCTAAAAATTGGATTTTCTTAGGATTTTTATATGAAAAACTTTAAATGCGTTTTTCTTGTAAATTAGAAGAGCTAGAGCCAAAATAACGAAAATCTGTGATCACTTCTAAAAATTGATTTTCTAGGGATTTTTATATAAAAACTTTAAATGCGTTTTTCTTGTAAATTAGAAGAGCTAGAGCCAAAATAACGAAAATCTGTGATCACTTCTAAAAATTGATTTTCTAGGGATTTTTATATAAAAACTTTAAATGCGTTTTTCTTGTAAATTAGAAGAGCTAGAGCCAAAATAACGAAAATCTGTGATCACTTCTAAAAATTGATTTTCTAGGGATTTTTATATAAAAACTTTAAATGCGTTTTTCTTGTAAATTAGAAGAGCTAGAGCCAAAATAACGAAAATCTGTGATCACTTCTAAAAATTGATTTTCTAGGGATTTTTATATAAAAACTTTAAATGCGTTTTTCTTGTAAATTAGAAGAGCTAGAGCCAAAATAACGAAAATCTGTGATCACTTCTAAAAATTGGATTTTCTTAGGGATTTTTATATGAAAAACTTTAAATGCGTTTTTCTTGTAAACTAGAAGAGCTAGAGCCAAAATAACGAAAATCTGTGATCACTTCTAAAAATTGATTTTCTAGGGATTTTTATATAAAAACTTTAAATGCGTTTTTCTTGTAAATTAGAAGAGCTAGAGCCAAAATAACGAAAATCTGTGATCACTTCTAAAAATTGATTTTCTATGGATTTTTATATAAAAACTTTAAATGCGTTTTTCTTGTAAACTAGAAGAGCTAGAGCCAAAATAACGAAAATCTGTGATCACTTCTAAAAATTGATTTTCTAGGGATTTTTATATAAAAACTTTAAATGCGTTTTTCTTGTAAATTAGAAGAGCTAGAGCCAAAATAACGAAAATCTGTGATCACTTCTAAAAATTGGATTTTCTTAGGATTTTTATATGAAAAACTTTAAATGCGTTTTTCTTGTAAACTAGAAGAGCTAGAGCCAAAATAACGAAAATCTGTGATCACTTCTAAAAATTGATTTTCTAGGGATTTTTATATAAAAACTTTAAATGCGTTTTTCTTGTAAATTAGAAGAGCTAGAGCCAAAATAACGAAAATCTGTGATCACTTCTAAAAATTGGATTTTCTAGGATTTTTATATGAAAAACTTTAAATGCGTTTTTCTTGTAAATTAGAAGAGCTAGAGCCAAAATAACGAAAATCTGTGATCACTTCTAAAAATTGATTTTCTAGGGATTTTTATATAAAAACTTTAAATGCGTTTTTCTTGTAAACTAGAAGAGCTAGAGCCAAAATAACGAAAATCTGTGATCACTTCTAAAAATTGATTTTCTAGGGATTTTTATATAAAAACTTTAAATGCGTTTTTCTTGTAAATTAGAAGAGCTAGAGCCAAAATAACGAAAATCTGTGATCACTTCTAAAAATTGGATTTTCTTAGGATTTTTATATGAAAAACTTTAAATGCGTTTTTCTTGTAAATTAGAAGAGCTAGAGCCAAAATAACGAAAATCTGTGATCACTTCTAAAAATTGATTTTCTAGGGATTTTTATATAAAAACTTTAAATGCGTTTTTCTTGTAAATTAGAAGAGCTAGAGCCAAAATAACGAAAATCTGTGATCACTTCTAAAAATTGATTTTCTAGGGATTTTTATATAAAAAACTTTAAATGCGTTTTTCTTGTAAATTAGAAGAGCTAGAGCCAAAATAACGAAAATCTGTGATCACTTCTAAAAATTGATTTTCTAGGGATTTTTATATAAAAACTTTAAATGCGTTTTTCTTGTAAATTAGAAGAGCTAGAGCCAAAATAACGAAAATCTGTGATCACTTCTAAAAATTGATTTTCTAGGGATTTTTATATAAAAACTTTAAATGCGTTTTTCTTGTAAATTAGAAGAGCTAGAGCCAAAATAACGAAAATCTGTGATCACTTCTAAAAATTGATTTTCTAGGGATTTTTATATAAAAACTTTAAATGCGTTTTTCTTGTAAATTAGAAGAGCTAGAGCCAAAATAACGAAAATCTGTGATCACTTCTAAAAATTGATTTTCTAGGGATTTTTATATAAAAACTTTAAATGCGTTTTTCTTGTAAATTAGAAGAGCTAGAGCCAAAATAACGAAAATCTGTGATCACTTCTAAAAATTGATTTTCTAGGGATTTTTATATAAAAACTTTAAATGCGTTTTTCTTGTAAATTAGAAGAGCTAGAGCCAAAATAACGAAAATCTGTGATCACTTCTAAAAATTGATTTTCTAGGGATTTTTATATAAAAACTTTAAATGCGTTTTTCTTGTAAATTAGAAGAGCTAGAGCCAAAATAACGAAAATCTGTGATCACTTCTAAAAATTGATTTTCTAGGATTTTTATATGAAAAACTTTAAATGCGTTTTTCTTGTAAATTAGAAGAGCTAGAGCCAAAATAACGAAAATCTGTGATCACTTCTAAAAATTGATTTTCTAGGGATTTTTATATAAAAACTTTAAATGCGTTTTTCTTGTAAATTAGAAGAGCTAGAGCCAAAATAACGAAAATCTGTGATCACTTCTAAAAATTGATTTTCTAGGGATTTTTATATAAAAACTTTAAATGCGTTTTTCTTGTAAATTAGAAGAGCTAGAGCCAAAATAACGAAAATCTGTGATCACTTCTAAAAATTGGATTTTCTTAGGGATTTTTATATGAAAAACTTTAAATGCGTTTTTCTTGTAAATTAGAAGAGCTAGAGCCAAAATAACGAAAATCTGTGATCACTTCTAAAAATTGATTTTCTAGGGATTTTTATATAAAAACTTTAAATGCGTTTTTCTTGTAAATTAGAAGAGCTAGAGCCAAAATAACGAAAATCTGTGATCACTTCTAAAAATTGGATTTTCTAGGATTTTTATATGAAAAACTTTAAATGCGTTTTTCTTGTAAACTAGAAGAGCTAGAGCCAAAATAACGAAAATCTGTGATCACTTCTAAAAATTGATTTTCTAGGGATTTTTATATAAAAACTTTAAATGCGTTTTTCTTGTAAATTAGAAGAGCTAGAGCCAAAATAACGAAAATCTGTGATCACTTCTAAAAATTGGATTTTCTAGGGATTTTTATATAAAAACTTTAAATGCGTTTTTCTTGTAAACTAGAAGAGCTAGAGCCAAAATAACGAAAATCTGTGATCACTTCTAAAAATTGATTTTCTAGGGATTTTTATATAAAAACTTTAAATGCGTTTTTCTTGTAAACTAGAAGAGCTAGAGCCAAAATAACGAAAATCTGTGATCACTTCTAAAAATTGATTTTCTAGGGATTTTTATATAAAAACTTTAAATGCGTTTTTCTTGTAAATTAGAAGAGCTAGAGCCAAAATAACGAAAATCTGTGATCACTTCTAAAAATTGATTTTCTAGGGATTTTTATATAAAAACTTTAAATGCGTTTTTCTTGTAAACTAGAAGAGCTAGAGCCAAAATAACGAAAATCTGTGATCACTTCTAAAAATTGATTTTCTAGGGATTTTTATATAAAAACTTTAAATGCGTTTTTCTTGTAAATTAGAAGAGCTAGAGCCAAAATAACGAAAATCTGTGATCACTTCTAAAAATTGATTTTCTAGGGATTTTTATATAAAAACTTTAAATGCGTTTTTCTTGTAAATTAGAAGAGCTAGAGCCAAAATAACGAAAATCTGTGATCACTTCTAAAAATTGATTTTCTAGGGATTTTTATATAAAAACTTTAAATGCGTTTTTCTTGTAAATTAGAAGAGCTAGAGCCAAAATAACGAAAATCTGTGATCACTTCTAAAAATTGATTTTCTAGGGATTTTTATATAAAAACTTTAAATGCGTTTTTCTTGTAAATTAGAAGAGCTAGAGCCAAAATAACGAAAATCTGTGATCACTTCTAAAAATTGGATTTTCTAGGGATTTTTATATAAAAACTTTAAATGCGTTTTTCTTGTAAATTAGAAGAGCTAGAGCCAAAATAACGAAAATCTGTGATCACTTCTAAAAATTGATTTTCTAGGGATTTTTATATAAAAACTTTAAATGCGTTTTTCTTGTAAATTAGAAGAGCTAGAGCCAAAATAACGAAAATCTGTGATCACTTCTAAAAATTGGATTTTCTTAGGGATTTTTATATAAAAACTTTAAATGCGTTTTTCTTGTAAATTAGAAGAGCTAGAGCCAAAATAACGAAAATCTGTGATCACTTCTAAAAATTGATTTTCTAGGGATTTTTATATAAAAACTTTAAATGCGTTTTTCTTGTAAATTAGAAGAGCTAGAGCCAAAATAACGAAAATCTGTGATCACTTCTAAAAATTGATTTTCTAGGGATTTTTATATAAAAACTTTAAATGCGTTTTTCTTGTAAATTAGAAGAGCTAGAGCCAAAATAACGAAAATCTGTGATCACTTCTAAAAATTGATTTTCTAGGGATTTTTATATAAAAACTTTAAATGCGTTTTTCTTGTAAATTAGAAGAGCTAGAGCCAAAATAACGAAAATCTGTGATCACTTCTAAAAATTGATTTTCTAGGGATTTTTATATAAAAACTTTAAATGCGTTTTTCTTGTAAATTAGAAGAGCTAGAGCCAAAATAACGAAAATCTGTGATCACTTCTAAAAATTGATTTTCTAGGGATTTTTATATAAAAACTTTAAATGCGTTTTTCTTGTAAATTAGAAGAGCTAGAGCCAAAATAACGAAAATCTGTGATCACTTCTAAAAATTGATTTTCTAGGGATTTTTATATAAAAACTTTAAATGCGTTTTTCTTGTAAATTAGAAGAGCTAGAGCCAAAATAACGAAAATCTGTGATCACTTCTAAAAATTGATTTTCTAGGGATTTTTATATAAAAACTTTAAATGCGTTTTTCTTGTAAATTAGAAGAGCTAGAGCCAAAATAACGAAAATCTGTGATCACTTCTAAAAATTGGATTTTCTAGGATTTTTATATGAAAAACTTTAAATGCGTTTTTCTTGTAAACTAGAAGAGCTAGAGCCAAAATAACGAAAATCTGTGATCACTTCTAAAAATTGATTTTCTAGGGATTTTTATATAAAAACTTTAAATGCGTTTTTCTTGTAAATTAGAAGAGCTAGAGCCAAAATAACGAAAATCTGTGATCACTTCTAAAAATTGATTTTCTAGGGATTTTTATATAAAAACTTTAAATGCGTTTTTCTTGTAAATTAGAAGAGCTAGAGCCAAAATAACGAAAATCTGTGATCACTTCTAAAAATTGATTTTCTAAGGGATTTTTATATGAAAAACTTTAAATGCGTTTTTCTTGTAAACTAGAAGAGCTAGAGCCAAAATAACGAAAATCTGTGATCACTTCTAAAAATTGATTTTCTAGGGATTTTTATATAAAAACTTTAAATGCGTTTTTCTTGTAAATTAGAAGAGCTAGAGCCAAAATAACGAAAATCTGTGATCACTTCTAAAAATTGATTTTCTAGGGATTTTTTATATGAAAAACTTTAAATGCGTTTTTCTTGTAAATTAGAAGAGCTAGAGCCAAAATAACGAAAATCTGTGATCACTTCTAAAAATTGATTTTCTAGGGATTTTTATATAAAAACTTTAAATGCGTTTTTCTTGTAAACTAGAAGAGCTAGAGCCAAAATAACGAAAATCTGTGATCACTTCTAAAAATTGATTTTCTTAGGATTTTTATATAAAAACTTTAAATGCGTTTTTCTTGTAAACTAGAAGAGCTAGAGCCAAAAATAACGAAAATCTGTGATCACTTCTAAAA
>CAWVPA010000038.1:17500-25604 GCA_963931875.1 Pollenia griseotomentosa | reverse complement strand
TGGATTGTGTTATTGTTATTGTTATTGTTATTGTTATTGTTATTGTTATTGTTATTGTTATTGTTATTGTTATTGTTATTGTTATTGTTATTGTTATTGTTATTGTTATTGTTATTGTTATTGTTATTGTTATTGTTATTGTTATTGTTATTGTTATTGTTATTGTTATTGTTATTGTTATTGTTATTGTTATTGTTATTGTTATTGTTATTGTTATTGTTATTGTTATTGTTATTGTTATTGTTATTGTTATTGTTATTGTTATTGTTATTGTTATTGTTATTGTTATTGTTATTGTTATTGTTATTGTTATTGTTATTGTTATTGTTATTGTTATTGTTATTGTTATTGTTATTGTTATTGTTATTGTTATTGTTATTGTTATTGTTATTGTTATTGTTATTGTTATTGTTATTGTTATTGTTATTGTTATTGTTATTGTTATTGTTATTGTTATTGTTATTGTTATTGTTATTGTTATTGTTATTGTTATTGTTATTGTTATTGTTATTGTTTATTGTTATTGTTATTGTTATTGTTATTGTTATTGTTATTGTTATTGTTATTGTTATTGTTATTGTTATTGTTATTGTTATTGTTATTGTTATTGTTATTGTTATTGTTATTGTTATTGTTATTGTTATTGTTATTGTTATTGTTATTGTTATTGTTATTGTTATTGTTATTGTTATTGTTATTGTTATTGTTATTGTTATTGTTATTGTTATTGTTATTGTTATTGTTATTGTTATTGTTATTGTTATTGTTATTGTTATTGTTATTGTTATTGTTATTGTTATTTTATGTTATTGTTATTGTTATTGTTATTGTTATTGTTATTGTTATTGTTATTGTTATTGTTATTGTTATTGTTATTGTTATTGTTATTGTTATTGTTATTGTTATTGTTATTGTTATTGTTATTGTTATTGTTATTGTTATTGTTATTGTTATTGTTTATGTTATTGTTATTGTTATTGTTGTTGGGTTATAATGGGGCTGGTTACCTGGTACTTGAGGTACGACGTTGGGATAAAACTCCAGACGATGTTTGATGGGGTAGATCGTGTCTCACCTGTGGCTTCAAGGCACGCAAAAGAAAAACCACCCTTATTGTGGCACGATGACACTGTTGGTTTGTGGCTCTTGTTGGGCAGCACGAGATAAACACTTTATTTTTTCTTTATTTGGTTTTAATTTAGCACTTTATTTGTATTTTGTTTTTTAACTTATTTTTAATTTCTTAAATAAGGCCGGCGTCTGGCTGAACTCAAATTCTTAAAGCAAGTGAAGTAAAACTAAAAAGTGAGGCGAATTCAAATGTCATATGGCATACCACATGCGGTGTTGCCAGATGCCACCACCACATGTGGTGCCGCCACACACGACAGGACTATCGGGAAACATCAACACCCGGTTCACACCAGCCAGACGCCAACATACACCCCGCCTTGCAACGGTGGTGCAACATAGCTACGAAATAAACAAAAAACGAAAATAAACAAAGAAGAAGTGAACCATAAAAAAGAAAAATCTAAGGGTATATTAAGATTATGTACAAGTTTGTGAAAAAAAAGAAAAAAATATTAAAAATTCAAAAGGAAAGGAAATTCAGAAATTAAAAAGAAAAACTTAACCAACTTAACGTTAACAAATTCAAGTATATAAAAATAAAGGTAGCCAGTAATTCATATAATACTACATATAAAAAAATCAAATAGTTCGCCCTTGCGGGCAACAAACGTCTCCTCGTCTTTGGCTTCAGAGAGTGGCCTTCACCCCTTCCCCGAAATACGCAAACCCAAAAACCGTATCTTGTACGTATATCGTCCCTGGCTTGCCCTTCGCAGGTCCGACGAGTATTCGGCTAGCTACGTCTGCCCCCAGCACCACGTGATAGGCCCGGCTCCGGTGCCACTGTCGATCCGCCGAGGAATCATCGCCCCGCGCCAGGTACTCGCCTTCTACACTTGCCGCCGGACTTTTGCTATATAGGCGCTCCTCAACCTCTAGCTCGACGTCTAATGTGCGGCCTTCTTCGTCCCGGCGGAAGAATGTGAGCTTAGTGCGGCCCCGGATCACCACGCACCTTAGATCCTTGGCCTCCTGGTAGGTGATAGATGACCGAGCCACCGTGGGGTCGATTAGTGCGCGTGTCCTACACGTCCGGCTGCCGGGCCGGGCCGACACACGTATCATGGCGGTCATTTTCACCCACACCCGTCCCTCGGCCATCGGATGGAGCCAACTGTTGTGGTCCTTCATACAGCGCCGGCATCTGTCTATGCTGCGACAGGCGGCTCGGGTGTGGGACTGAGCCAGGCAATTATAACATAAGGCCCGGTGGGCCACAACACGCAACTTCTCTTCCACCGGGAGCGTGATGAACCGCGAGCACTGGCGAACCGCGTGGAACCTGTCGCAAAGGGGACAACGAAAGTCGGTATTAAAAGCGGCCATGGGGATCTGGAAGATGATAGTTTTTATTAGAAAGAGAAACATTAAGAAGAGGGGTTTGGAGGGTCGCATTTAGGGAGCGCCACCAATTTGTGTATCGGTCGAGTGATTGGGCCGTTTTGCGTTTTTAACTCCGCCACTCGAACTTTGCCATCACTGCCTCGGTAAACTCTCGTAATACGCCCTAAACGCCACTCAGTTGGACAACCTGGTTCACTTTTCAGAGCCACAAGATCGCCTGCTTTGAAGTCTAGCTGAGGGTGTTGCCACTTGTTGCGTTTATTTAGCTCTGTGAGGTACTCTTGTTTCCACCGGCGACAGAACTCTTGCTGTAGGGCCTTTAACTTACGCCAACGGTTAACAATACTTAAGGGTGAAGACAACTCTTCGGGTTCAGCCGGGGTAAGCATCGATGCCCCTATCAGAAAGTGGCCTGGGGTAAGAGCAGACAAATCTTCAGTGTCTTCTGACATAGGGCCAAGAGGGCGTGAATTGAGACACGCTTCGATTTTTGCCAGAATAGTTGAGAACTCCTCAAACGTGAATCTCAGTTGACCAGCTGACTTTTTTAGGTGCATTTTTGCGCTTTTTACCCCTGCTTCCCACAGTCCTCCCATGTGAGGGGCTGCAGCAGGAATAAAGTGCCACGACAAGTGTTGGTGACCATAATTTTCAACAGCCGTGTCACGTAGCTCTTTTACGTGCTTGGCGAAGTTTGCGTCGATTTCTCGAGCGGCGCCAACAAAGTTTCTGCCATTGTCGGAATACATGCAGCTTGGGCAACCACGACGGGCAACGAAGCGGGCCAAGGCTGCTAGAAAGGCAGGGGTAGATAAGTCGCTAACCGCTTCAAGGTGAATCGCCTTCGTAGCGAAACAGACAAAGAGACACACATAGCCTTTGGAGATTCTACAATATCTGCCAGTGAAACTTTTTATCTCGAAGGGGCCAGCAAAATCAACGCCAGTATTCGTAAAAGGGCGGCAAAGAGTAGTTCTTTCTTGGGGCAAAGCAGCCGTTATTTGATTTTGCAGCTGTTTTCGGTAGAGGACACAGACTTTGCAATTACGAACCACTGTCTTTATTAGATTTTTTGCCCGAATGATCCAGCACTCTTGCCGGACTACATTAAGGACAAGACGAGGGCCTCCGTGCAGGACTAGGGTATGAACGAATTCTACATACAGCCGAGCCAATCTACTGCCATATGCCAAGATGATAGGGTGCCTTTCGTTGTAGGACAAACAAGTAGTAGAGCTAAGACGACTATTAGAACGAATTATGTTGTCTTTATCAACAAAGGGGGTAAGTGTCAACAGGGGGCTACGTGAATCAATTTTCTTACTCGTTTTAAGACGGCTGAACTCCCCTGAGAAGTGAATTTGTTGAGAAAGATAAAATAAGCGATATCTGACGAATTTCAACTCATTAGCTGATATCTTTAACGAACCATAATCGACCTTTTCGCGCCTTTTCTTATTCGCCAGGGCAACAAATCGAAACATATAAGCGATTACGTGATACGCTCTAGATAAACTAGAAAACCTGTCTAGAATATCTTCTTTATCAGCAGATCTAGCAACAAAAACCTGAGTTCCTTTCGACTCTTCTGCCGTCTCGAACTCTGTCGCTCCTACGGGCCACGAAGACTGCTCCAAGTTAAGCCACTCAGGCCCGTGCCACCAGAGCCTATTTTCTATTAAATCCGCAGGGATCAGCCCCCGGGTTGCTAGATCGGCAGGGTTATCGCCTGACGCCACGTGACACCAGTTTTTATTCCCAACTTTTTCTAATATTGTAGCCACTCTATTCGCCACAAATGTTTTCCAGCTGCAAGGTGGTTTTCTCAACCAGGCTAAAACAATTGTGGAATCGGACCAGAAATAAAGGGGGAATTTGCCCACGTTAAAAGTAGCTACCACGCTGTCTACCAAATTTGCCAAAAGAACTGCTCCACATAACTCCAAACGAGGTAAAGATGGCTTTTTTATTGGGGCCACTTTCGTTTTACATGTGAGCAAACTTGACAAAACTTTATTCTCGAGCTGTACCCTTATATATACTGTAGCCGCATACGCCAACTCAGACGAGTCACAGAACCCGTGAAATTGTATACTACAGCCAGGCGAATATTGAACCCAACGTGGAAGCTTTATTTTTTCAATATCCGCATAATTTGCAACAAAATTCTGCCATTTTTGCAGAGCCACTGGTTTGATAGTCTCGTCCCACTCGATCTTATCAAGCCACATTTGCTGCATTATAATTTTTGCTGCAACTACCACCGGAGCTAACCAACCTGCAGGATCGTATAGCCGAGCAATGGTAGAAAGAACCTCTCTTTTTGTGTAAGAGGTTTTTAGTGTTATCTTTTCACTGACAAAGAAAAACACATCTTCAGCCGCATTCCAGCGAATCCCTAACGTTTTCGTTGTGCTTTTTTCATCGAGCGACAAAAATGAAGAATTTAGCAAATGATCATGGGGCAAATTTTTCAAAATTTCTTCAGAATTCGATGTCCATTTTCTGAGCTCAAATCCCCCCATATCTAAAATATTAATTAATTCATCCCGCGCCACTAAAGCATCAGCAATTGAATGAGCACCAACTAGGGCATCGTCCACGTACATATTTTCTCGCAATATTCTCGCGCCTAACGGAAAACGTCGCTCTTCATCACTTGCCAACTGTAGAATGGTTCTAAGTGCCAAATATGGGGCACAATTTACACCAAAAGTCACCGTTTTCAGTTGGTAATCAGTAAGTTCTGCACTATCACTGCTACGAAAAACTATTTTCTGGAAGGGCCTATGTGTAGGAGTCACAAAAATCTGCCGGTACATTTTTGAAATGTCTGCATTAAAGACAAACTGAAAAAATCGCCATCTCAAAATCAGATTAACTATTTCAGCTTGCAAAATAGGGCCAGTGTACAACAAATCATTTAAGCTTCTGCCATTTGCAGAGGGACTCGAGGCATTGAATACTACTCGCAATTTAGTAGTTGTACTCTCTGGCTTAAAAACGCCATGATGGGGTAAATAATAGCCCGGGACACCTTCCGCACTTTCTGCCTCTTCCATATGCCCTAGGGTTAAATATTCTTTTAGGACCTCATCGTACTGGGCCTTACGCTCAGCATTGCGCATCAAAGATTTTTCATTTCTCAGAAATTGACAAACAGCTATATGCCTATTGGGACCAAGCGAAAGCAAACTATTTTTAAAGGGCAGACTCACAGTATATCTCCCTTTAGAGTTTCTCGTGGTAGTAGAACTATAAATCTCCTCACATTTTTTGTCGTCTTCTGATAAAACACGCCTATGAGAAACTTCTTCTAACTCCCAAAACTTCGACAATTGGTCATCTATGGCTACTTTTGTCAAATGAGACACTTTTAGTATTCGAGGGGAAACTCTAGTAGGCGTTGGACCTGTAACTATCCAACCAAAAATGGTTTCTTGAGCCACTAACGATTCAAAAACACCATGCCTTACTCCGCCACGAAGAATAGAAGGATACAAATCACCTCCTAACAACAAATCTATCTCACTGCTTTCATAAAACTTCGGATCAGCATAACATAATTTGGGCAACTCAATCTCTTTCTGGGGCAAAAATGAATGAGTTGGAATACTACCCGTTACTCGAGGGACCACCAGAGCCTGTATATTTAGAGCCACGTTCTGGTCGAAAAGAGAAACAATAGTAAAAACTGCCATTTTAGAAGACGTACTAATTATATCTCCGCCTAAACCTGAGACTTCTGCAGAAACTGGATTAGTTGGCAGCTTCAATAATTTTTGTATCTTTTCGGAAACAAAACTTTCATCCGAACATGGATCTATCAGGGCACGAACCTTGTAACAGGAGCCAAAACTTATAATGTTAACCCAGGCTGTGGCTAACATAACCTTTTTTGCCACAGAGGTATGATGCGATTGAACTACACCAGAAGGGCCGGCAGCATTAGTGGACTGTATTTGACTTTGAGTATTTTGACTCTGAGCTTGAGCATTAGTGCTTGACTGGTTTTGATTACTATTATTGTTTCTTACTATTTCTCTATGTATTAAAGTATGGTGCTTTTTATTGCACTTAGAACAACTATTAGGACTACTGCAATCTCCATACAAATGCCCCATAGTAAGACAATTAAAACAAAAACGAAATCTTTTCAAAGTTGAAACACGATTCTTATAATCCATGCTCAAAAATTTATTACAAACACTAATCTTATGCCTCTCTTTACACAATTTGCAAGAGCCCGAGTCAACTTTTGTGTGATGGGCCTTAAACTGCTTAACTTTTGTAGAAATATTGTTATTATTTGCAGGGCCTGCTTGGGAACCACTGGCAGCTACATTGTTCGCTACTATAATGTCAGAAACACTTTCAAGGGCATGAAATCTATCGGTCAGAAAACTATTTAATTCTTCCCATTTGGGAACCTCTGTTTTATTTTTTACCGATTGCTCCCACAGATGCAAAGTATTTTCTGAGAGCCGAGACGAACATTGAAAAACAAAAATTGGGTCCCATGAGGCAATATCTACATTATACAATTTCAGCACTGAAATACAATTATTAATCTCCCTTTGGAGCCTTTTTATTTCTGAAGCCGTTTCCCGTAGACATGGAGCCAAATTAAACAAAGTCTTAAGTTGACTATTTATTAAAACTCGTTTATTCTCATATTGGGATTTTAAATTACCCCACGCAATTTCAAAATTTTCTGCCGTGAGGGCAATATTTCTATTTATATCACGGGCCTCATTATCTGTCTTTTGAAATAAGTAAAACAATTTCTCTACTGGGCTAAGTCTAGAATTATTTATGTAGATTGCCGTAAACATGTCCCTAAAGGTGGGCCACGATACGTAATCTCCATGAAAAACGCCAGTATCACAAGGGGGTACAGGTATTGAACAAAGATTGGGAGCCACTGCTTCCTTACTTTTTTGTTTCTCACCGTCTAATACCTGTTTTGCATTTGCCAGAATGTTTATGCATCGCACGTAGGTTTTTCGAACCTGTGGATGCTTTGTCTGCACTGCCACCAACTCTTTTTTAATTTCTATCGTGGCTGCGGAACACTCTTCAAACACTTTTTTGTATCTCCCCCAAATCTCTTCCAAGTCACTTCTTTCAAACTCTATCGCCTCATTTGTATATACGGAAAAGTCTTCCTTTTTTAACGTTGCCTCGAAATTAGTTAGCTCATCAGCTGCACGAATAAATTTCTCAAAAGTCGACATATTTTATTTTCTAATTAATATACCTCGAAAGAGCAACAAAATAAAAATTCCCAGAAAAAATTATTTGAAAAAAAATTTACGCGCTGGCAACACTTTTTCTTTTATTTATAAAATGAAACAAATTCTGGCAAAAAAAATTTTTTTGTTGGACTTTCCTTTTATTTTATAAATTACAACAAATTGAGGCAAAAGGGAATTGAAATACAAACTCAACGAGTAACGGGTAAACTAGCGAGTAAAAAAAAGATGGCAATTAAAAATTGCGCGGCTTCCAATTGGCGCAACTTAACCTCACTTTTCCCGAGACACAAATATGGCGCGACACAATATAATTTATGCAAATTTAAAATTCACAGCACGTACCTTTTATTAATTCCATCCGGCTCGAA
>CAWVPA010000038.1:0-12500 GCA_963931875.1 Pollenia griseotomentosa | reverse complement strand
TATTGTTATTGTTATTGTTATTGTTATTGTTATTGTTATTGTTATTGTTATTGTTATTGTTATTGTTATTGTTATTGTTATTGTTATTGTTATTGTTATTGTTATTGTTATTGTTATTGTTATTGTTATTGTTATTGTTATTGTTATTGTTATTGTTATTGTTATTGTTATTGTTATTGTTATTGTTATTGTTATTGTTATTGTTATTGTTATTGTTATTGTTATTGTTATTGTTATTGTTATTGTTATTGTTATTGTTATTGTTATTGTTATTGTTATTGTTATTGTTATTGTTATTGTTATTGTTATTGTTATTGTTATTGTTATTGTTATTGTTATTGTTATTGTTATTGTTATTGTTATTGTTATTGTTATTGTTATTGTTATTGTTATTGTTATTGTTATTGTTATTGTTATTGTTATTGTTATTGTTATTGTTATTGTTATTGTTATTGTTATTGTTATTGTTATTGTTATTGTTATTGTTATTGTTATTGTTATTGTTATTGTTATTGTTATTGTTATTGTTATTGTTATTGTTATTGTTATTGTTATTGTTATTGTTATTGTTATTGTTATTGTTATTGTTATTGTTATTGTTATTGTTATTGTTATTGTTATTGTTATTGTTATTGTTATTGTTATTGTTATTGTTATTGTTATTGTTTTGTTATTGTTATTGTTATTGTTATTGTTATTGTTATTGTTATTGTTATTGTTATTGTTATTGTTATTGTTATTGTTATTGTTATTGTTATTGTTATTGTTATTGTTATTGTTATTGTTATTGTTATTGTTATTGTTATTGTTATTGTTATTGTTATTGTTATTGTTATTGTTATTGTTATTGTTATTGTTATTGTTATTGTTATTGTTATTGTTATTGTTATTGTTATTGTTATTGTTATTGTTATTGTTATTGTTATTGTTATTGTTATTGTTATTGTTATTGTTATTGTTATTGTTATTGTTATTGTTATTGTTATTGTTATTGTTATTGTTATTGTTATTGTTATTGTTATTGTTATTGTTATTGTTATTGTTATTGTTATTGTTATTGTTATTGTTATTGTTATTGTTATTGTTATTGTTATTGTTATTGTTATTGTTATTGTTATTGTTATTGTTATTGTTATTGTTATTGTTATTGTTATTGTTATTGTTATTGTTATTGTTATTGTTATTGTTATTGTTATTGTTATTGTTATTGTTATTGTTATTGTTATTGTTATTGTTATTGTTATTGTTATTGTTATTGTTATTGTTATTGTTATTGTTATTGTTATTGTTATTGTTATTGTTATTGTTATTGTTATTGTTATTGTTATTGTTATTGTTATTGTTATTGTTATTGTTATTGTTATTGTTATTGTTATTGTTATTGTTATTGTTATTGTTATTGTTATTGTTATTGTTATTGTTATTGTTATTGTTATTGTTATTGTTATTGTTATTGTTATTGTTATTGTTATTGTTATTGTTATTGTTATTGTTATTGTTATTGTTATTGTTATTGTTATTGTTATTGTTATTGTTATTGTTATTGTTATTGTTATTGTTATTGTTATTGTTATTGTTATTGTTATTGTTATTGTTATTGTTATTGTTATTGTTATTGTTATTGTTATTGTTATTGTTATTGTTATTGTTATTGTTATTGTTATTGTTATTGTTATTGTTATTGTTATTGTTATTGTTATTGTTATTGTTATTGTTATTGTTATTGTTATTGTTATTGTTATTGTTATTGTTATTGTTATTGTTATTGTTATTGTTATTGTTATTGTTATTGTTATTGTTATTGTTATTGTTATTGTTATTGTTATTGTTATTGTTATTGTTATTGTTATTGTTATTGTTATTGTTATTGTTATTGTTATTGTTATTGTTATTGTTATTGTTATTGTTATTGTTATTGTTATTGTTATTGTTATTGTTATTGTTATTGTTATTGTTATTGTTATTGTTATTGTTATTGTTATTGTTATTGTTATTGTTATTGTTATTGTTATTGTTATTGTTATTGTTATTGTTATTGTTATTGTTATTGTTATTGTTATTGTTATTGTTATTGTTATTGTTATTGTTATTGTTATTGTTATTGTTATTGTTATTGTTATTGTTATTGTTATTGTTATTGTTATTGTTATTGTTATTGTTATTGTTATTGTTATTGTTATTGTTATTGTTATTGTTATTGTTATTGTTATTGTTATTGTTATTGTTATTGTTATTGTTATTGTTATTGTTATTGTTATTGTTATTGTTATTGTTATTGTTATTGTTATTGTTATTGTTATTGTTATTGTTATTGTTATTGTTATTGTTATTGTTATTGTTATTGTTATTGTTATTGTTATTGTTATTGTTATTGTTATTGTTATTGTTATTGTTATTGTTATTGTTATTGTTATTGTTATTGTTATTGTTATTGTTATTGTTATTGTTATTGTTATTGTTATTGTTATTGTTATTGTTATTGTTATTGTTATTGTTATTGTTATTGTTATTGTTATTGTTATTGTTATTGTTATTGTTATTGTTATTGTTATTGTTATTGTTATTGTTATTGTTATTGTTATTGTTATTGTTATTGTTATTGTTATTGTTATTGTTATTGTTATTGTTATTGTTATTGTTATTGTTATTGTTATTGTTATTGTTATTGTTATTGTTATTGTTATTGTTATTGTTATTGTTATTGTTATTGTTATTGTTATTGTTATTGTTATTGTTATTGTTATTGTTATTGTTATTGTTATTGTTATTGTTATTGTTATTGTTATTGTTATTGTTATTGTTATTGTTATTGTTATTGTTATTGTTATTGTTATTGTTATTGTTATTGTTATTGTTATTGTTATTGTTATTGTTATTGTTATTGTTATTGTTATTGTTATTGTTATTGTTATTGTTATTGTTATTGTTATTGTTATTGTTATTGTTATTGTTATTGTTATTGTTATTGTTATTGTTATTGTTATTGTTATTGTTATTGTTATTGTTATTGTTATTGTTATTGTTATTGTTATTGTTATTGTTATTGTTATTGTTATTGTTATTGTTATTGTTATTGTTATTGTTATTGTTATTGTTATTGTTATTGTTATTGTTATTGTTATTGTTATTGTTATTGTTATTGTTATTGTTATTGTTATTGTTATTGTTATTGTTATTGTTATTGTTATTGTTATTGTTATTGTTATTGTTATTGTTATTGTTATTGTTATTGTTATTGTTATTGTTATTGTTATTGTTATTGTTATTGTTATTGTTATTGTTATTGTTATTGTTATTGTTATTGTTATTGTTATTGTTATTGTTATTGTTATTGTTATTGTTATTGTTATTGTTATTGTTATTGTTATTGTTATTGTTATTGTTATTGTTATTGTTATTGTTATTGTTATTGTTATTGTTATTGTTATTGTTATTGTTATTGTTATTGTTATTGTTATTGTTATTGTTATTGTTATTGTTATTGTTATTGTTATTGTTATTGTTATTGTTATTGTTATTGTTATTGTTATTGTTATTGTTATTGTTATTGTTATTGTTATTGTTATTGTTATTGTTATTGTTATTGTTATTGTTATTGTTATTGTTATTGTTATTGTTATTGTTATTGTTATTGTTATTGTTATTGTTATTGTTATTGTTATTGTTATTGTTATTGTTATTGTTATTGTTATTGTTATTGTTATTGTTATTGTTATTGTTATTGTTATTGTTATTGTTATTGTTATTGTTATTGTTATTGTTATTGTTATTGTTATTGTTATTGTTATTGTTATTGTTATTGTTATTGTTATTGTTATTGTTATTGTTATTGTTATTGTTATTGTTATTGTTATTGTTATTGTTATTGTTATTGTTATTGTTATTGTTATTGTTATTGTTATTGTTATTGTTATTGTTATTGTTATTGTTATTGTTATTGTTATTGTTATTGTTATTGTTATTGTTATTGTTATTGTTATTGTTATTGTTATTGTTATTGTTATTGTTATTGTTATTGTTATTGTTATTGTTATTGTTATTGTTATTGTTATTGTTATTGTTATTGTTATTGTTATTGTTATTGTTATTGTTATTGTTATTGTTATTGTTATTGTTATTGTTATTGTTATTGTTATTGTTATTGTTATTGTTATTGTTATTGTTATTGTTATTGTTATTGTTATTGTTATTGTTATTGTTATTGTTATTGTTATTGTTATTGTTATTGTTATTGTTATTGTTATTGTTATTGTTATTGTTATTGTTATTGTTATTGTTATTGTTATTGTTATTGTTATTGTTATTGTTATTGTTATTGTTATTGTTATTGTTATTGTTATTGTTATTGTTATTGTTATTGTTATTGTTATTGTTATTGTTATTGTTATTGTTATTGTTATTGTTATTGTTATTGTTATTGTTATTGTTATTGTTATTGTTATTGTTATTGTTATTGTTATTGTTATTGTTATTGTTATTGTTATTGTTATTGTTATTGTTATTGTTATTGTTATTGTTATTGTTATTGTTATTGTTATTGTTATTGTTATTGTTATTGTTATTGTTATTGTTATTGTTATTGTTATTGTTATTGTTATTGTTATTGTTATTGTTATTGTTATTGTTATTGTTATTGTTATTGTTATTGTTATTGTTATTGTTATTGTTATTGTTATTGTTATTGTTATTGTTATTGTTATTGTTATTGTTATTGTTATTGTTATTGTTATTGTTATTGTTATTGTTATTGTTATTGTTATTGTTATTGTTATTGTTATTGTTATTGTTATTGTTATTGTTATTGTTATTGTTATTGTTATTGTTATTGTTATTGTTATTGTTATTGTTATTGTTATTGTTATTGTTATTGTTATTGTTATTGTTATTGTTATTGTTATTGTTATTGTTATTGTTATTGTTATTGTTATTGTTATTGTTATTGTTATTGTTATTGTTATTGTTATTGTTATTGTTATTGTTATTGTTATTGTTATTGTTATTGTTATTGTTATTGTTATTGTTATTGTTATTGTTATTGTTATTGTTATTGTTATTGTTATTGTTATTGTTATTGTTATTGTTATTGTTATTGTTATTGTTATTGTTATTGTTATTGTTATTGTTATTGTTATTGTTATTGTTATTGTTATTGTTATTGTTATTGTTATTGTTATTGTTATTGTTATTGTTATTGTTATTGTTATTGTTATTGTTATTGTTATTGTTATTGTTATTGTTATTGTTATTGTTATTGTTATTGTTATTGTTATTGTTATTGTTATTGTTATTGTTATTGTTATTGTTATTGTTATTGTTATTGTTATTGTTATTGTTATTGTTATTGTTATTGTTATTGTTATTGTTATTGTTATTGTTATTGTTATTGTTATTGTTATTGTTATTGTTATTGTTATTGTTATTGTTATTGTTATTGTTATTGTTATTGTTATTGTTATTGTTATTGTTATTGTTATTGTTATTGTTATTGTTATTGTTATTGTTATTGTTATTGTTATTGTTATTGTTATTGTTATTGTTATTGTTATTGTTATTGTTATTGTTATTGTTATTGTTATTGTTATTGTTATTGTTATTGTTATTGTTATTGTTATTGTTATTGTTATTGTTATTGTTATTGTTATTGTTATTGTTATTGTTATTGTTATTGTTATTGTTATTGTTATTGTTATTGTTATTGTTATTGTTATTGTTATTGTTATTGTTATTGTTATTGTTATTGTTATTGTTATTGTTATTGTTATTGTTATTGTTATTGTTATTGTTATTGTTATTGTTATTGTTATTGTTATTGTTATTGTTATTGTTATTGTTATTGTTATTGTTATTGTTATTGTTATTGTTATTGTTATTGTTATTGTTATTGTTATTGTTATTGTTATTGTTATTGTTATTGTTATTGTTATTGTTATTGTTATTGTTATTGTTATTGTTATTGTTATTGTTATTGTTATTGTTATTGTTATTGTTATTGTTATTGTTATTGTTATTGTTATTGTTATTGTTATTGTTATTGTTATTGTTATTGTTATTGTTATTGTTATTGTTATTGTTATTGTTATTGTTATTGTTATTGTTATTGTTATTGTTATAGTTATTGTTATTGTTATTGTTATTGTTATTGTTATTGTTATGTTATTGTTATTGTTATTGTTATTGTTATTGTTATTGTTATTGTTATTGTTATTGTTATTGTTATTGTTATTGTTATTGTTATTGTTATTGTTATTGTTATTGTTATTGTTATTGTTATTGTTATTGTTATTGTTATTGTTATTGTTATTGTTATTGTTATTGTTATTGTTATTGTTATTGTTATTGTATTGTTATTGTTATTGTTATTGTTATTGTTATTGTTATTGTTATTGTTATGTTATTGTTATTGTTATTGTTATTGTTATTGTTATTGTTATTGTTATTGTTATTGTTATTGTTATTGTTATTGTTATTGTTATTGTTATTGTTATTGTTATTGTTATTGTTATTGTTATTGTTATTGTTATGTTATTGTTATTGTTATTGTTATTGTTATTGTTATTGTTATTGTTATTGTTATTGTTATTGTTATTGTTATTGTTATTGTTATTGTTATTGTTATTGTTATTGTTATTGTTATTGTTATTGTTATTGTTATTGTTATTGTTATTGTTATTGTTATTGTTATTGTTATTGTTATTGTTATTGTTATTGTTATTGTTATTGTTATTGTTATTGTTATTGTTATTGTTATTGTTATGTTATTGTTATTGTTATTGTTATTGTTATTGTTATTGTTATTGTTATTGTTATTGTTATTGTTATTGTTATTGTTATTGTTATTGTTATTGTTATTGTTATTGTTATTGTTATTGTTATTGTTATTGTTATTGTTATTGTTATTGTTATTGTTTGTTATTGTTATTGTTATTGTTATTGTTATTGTTATTGTTATTGTTATTGTTATTGTTATTGTTATTGTTATTGTTATTGTTATTGTTATTGTTATTGTTATTGTTATTGTTATTGTTATTGTTATTGTTATTGTTATTGTTATTGTTATTGTTATTGTTATTGTTATTGTTATTGTTATTGTTATTGTTATTGTTATTGTTATTGTTATTGTTATTGTTATTGTTATTGTTATTGTTATTGTTATTGTTATTGTTATTGTTATTGTTATTGTTATTGTTATTGTTATTATTGTTATTGTTATTGTTATTGTTATTGTTATTGTTATTGTTATTGTTATGTTATTGTTATTGTTATTGTTATTGTTATTGTTATTGTTATTGTTATTGTTATTGTTATTGTTATTGTTATTGTTATTGTTATTGTTATTGTTATTATACCCTTCACCGAAGGTAAAAGGGTATATATAAGTTTGTCATTCCGTTTGTAATTTCTACAATATTGATACTACACCCTATAAAGTATATATATTCTGGGTCCTTATGAAAAGCGAAGTTGATTTAACGATATCCGTCCGTCTGTCCGTCCGTCTGTCCGTCTGTCCGTCTGTCCGTCTGTCCGTCTGTCCGTCTGTCCGTCTGTCCGTCTTACGTTTGATATGTGTTTTCCGGAGACTCCAGACATGATAGCGGCTAGGTTGTTTCACACTTATGTCACATATAGTCCACCATTTCTTGCTATTGAAATTCAGCCACATCGGTCCAAAATGGCTGAGATATGAGCAAAAAACCACGACTACCTCTAATTTTTCCAAAAATCCCTTGTTGTTGTTGTATTTTTATTACTTTTTTGTGTATATCTGGAGAACGGCAAGAGCCAAAGTTTCCAAATTAGGTACACACATTAAGGTTAGCAATATACAGCATTCCACAAAATGTGGGCGGGATTGAACAAGTGGGCGTGGTACCTCCCGTGCAAAAAATATCAAAAATTGTATAAAAACCTGCTTTTTTGGACTGTCATATGACCTATGACTACGCGTTATATATCAAAAGATCGGAAATCTTTAGTAGAAAATATTTTCTGAAAATTTCGGAAAAATCGGTTCAGATACAAAAAAGTTATGACCAAAATATAATTTTTTTTTTGGAAAATACCCATTTTCGGACACAATAGATCTTCCCGAGTCCAAGGTTTATAACTCAAGTAAATGGTAAATTTCTTCCTTAACACGTCAGTATATAAATCTGTCAAATCGGTTAAAAAATGGCTGAGTTATAACCGAAATACTGAATTCCCAAAAATTACTCTTTTTATACCCTTCACCGAAGGTAAAAGGGTATATATAAGTTTGTCATTCCGTTTGTAATTTCTACAATATTGATACTACACCCTATAAAGTATATATATTCTGGGTCCTTATGAAAAGCGAAGTTGATTTAACGATATCCGTACGTCTGTCCGTCCGTCTGTCCGTCCGTCCGTCTGTCCGTCTGTCCGTCTGTCCGTCTGTCCGTCTTACGTTTGATATGTGTTTTCCGGAGACTCCAGACATGATAGCGGCTAGGTTGTTTCACACTTATGTCACATATAGTCCACCATTTCTTGCTATTGAAATTCAGCCACATCGGTCCAAAAATGGCTGAGATATGAGCAAAAAACCACGACTACCTCTAATTTTTTCCAAAAATCCCTTGTTGTTGTTGTATTTTTATTACTTTTTTGTGTATATCTGGAGAACGGCAAGAGCCAAAGTTTCCAAATTAGGTACACACATTAAGGTTAGCAATATACAGCATTCCACAAAATGTGGGCGGGATTGAACAAGTGGGCGTGGTACCTCCCGTGCAAAAAATATCAAAAATTGTATAAAAACCTGCTTTTTTGGACTGTCATATGACCTATGACTACGCGTTATATATCAAAAGATCGGAAATCTTTAGTAGAAAATATTTTCTGAAAATTTCGGAAAAATCGGTTCAGATACAAAAAAGTTATGACCAAAATATAATTTTTTTTTTGGAAAATACCCATTTTCGGACACAATAGATCTTCCCGAGTCCAAGGTTTATAACTCAAGTAAATGGTAAATTTCTTCCTTAACACGTCAGTATATAAATCTGTCAAATCGGTTAAAAAATGGCTGAGTTATAACCGAAATACTGAATTCCCAAAAATTACTCTTTTTATACCCTTCACCGAAGGTAAAAGGGTATATATAAGTTTGTCATTCCGTTTGTAATTTCTACAATATTGATACTACACCCTATAAAGTATATATATTCTGGGTCCTTATGAAAAGCGAAGTTGATTTAACGATATCCGTCCGTCTGTCCGTCCGTCTGTCCGTCTGTCCGTCTGTCCGTCTGTCCGTCTTACGTTTGATATGTGTTTTCCGGAGACTCCAGACATGATAGCGGCTAGGTTGTTTCACACTTATGTCACATATAGTCCACCATTTCTTGCTATTGAAATTCAGCCACATCGGTCCAAAAATGGCTGAGATATGAGCAAAAAACCACGACTACCTCTAATTTTTTCCAAAAATCCCTTGTTGTTGTTGTATTTTTATTACTTTTTTGTGTATATCTGGAGAACGGCAAGAGCCAAAGTTTCCAAATTAGGTACACACATTAAGGTTAGCAATATACAGCATTCCACAAAATGTGGGCGGGATTGAACAAGTGGGCGTGGTACCTCCCGTGCAAAAAATATCAAAAATTGTATAAAAACCTGCTTTTTTGGACTGTCATATGACCTATGACTACGCGTTATATATCAAAAGATCGGAAATCTTTAGTAGAAAATATTTTCTGAAAATTTCGGAAAAATCGGTTCAGATACAAAAAAGTTATGACCAAAATATAATTTTTTTTTTGGAAAATACCCATTTTCGGACACAATAGATCTTCCCGAGTCCAAGGTTTATAACTCAAGTAAATGGTAAATTTCTTCCTTAACACGTCAGTATATAAATCTGTCAAATCGGTTAAAAAATGGCTGAGTTATAACCGAAATACTGAATTCCCAAAAATTACTCTTTTTATACCCTTCACCGAAGGTAAAAGGGTATATATAAGTTTGTCATTCCGTTTGTAATTTCTACAATATTGATACTACACCCTATAAAGTATATATATTCTGGGTCCTTATGAAAAGCGAAGTTGATTTAACGATATCCGTCCGTCTGTCCGTCCGTCTGTCCGTCTGTCCGTCTGTCCGTCTGTCCGTCTTACGTTTGATATGTGTTTTCCGGAGACTCCAGACATGATAGCGGCTAGGTTGTTTCACACTTATGTCACATATAGTCCACCATTTCTTGCTATTGAAATTCAGCCACATCGGTCCAAAAATGGCTGAGATATGAGCAAAAAACCACGACTACCTCTAATTTTTTCCAAAAATCCCTTGTTGTTGTTGTATTTTTATTACTTTTTTGTGTATATCTGGAGAACGGCAAGAGCCAAAGTTTCCAAATTAGGTACACACATTAAGGTTATCAATATACAGCATTCCACAAAATGTGGGCGGGATTGAACAAGTGGGCGTGGTACCTCCCGTGCAAAAAATATCAAAAATTGTATAAAAACCTGCTTTTTTGGACTGTCATATGACCTACGCGTTATATATCAAAAGATCGGAAATCTTTAGTAGAAAATATTTTCTGAAAATTTCGGAAAAATCGGTTCAGATACAAAAAAGTTATGACCAAAATATAATTTTTTTTTTGGAAAATACCCATTTTCGGACACAATAGATCTTCCCGAGTCCAAGGTTTATAACTCAAGTAAATGGTAAATTTCTTCTTTAACACGTCAGTATATAAATCTGTCAAATCGGTTAAAAAATGGCTGAGTTATAACCGAAATACTGAATTCCCAAAAATTACTCTTTTTATACCCTTCACCGAAGGTAAAAGGGTATATATAAGTTTGTCATTCCGTTTGTAATTTCTACAATATTGATACTACACCCTATAAAGTATATATATTCTGGGTCCTTATGAAAAGCGAAGTTGATTTAACGATATCCGTCCGTCTGTCCGTCCGTCTGTCCGTCTGTCCGTCTGTCCGTCTGTCCGTCTTACGTTTGATATGTGTTTTCCGGAGACTCCAGACATGATAGCGGCTAGGTTGTTTCACACTTATGTCACATATAGTCCACCATTTCTTGCTATTGAAATTCAGCCACATCGGTCCAAAAATGGCTGAGATATGAGCAAAAAACCACGACTACCTCTAATTTTTTCCAAAAATCCCTTGTTGTTGTTGTATTTTTATTACTTTTTTGTGTATATCTGGAGAACGGCAAGAGCCAAAGTTTCCAAATTAGGTACACACATTAAGGTTATCAATATACAGCATTCCACAAAATGTGGGCGGGATTGAACAAGTGGGCGTGGTACCTCCCGTGCAAAAAATATCAAAAATTGTATAAAAACCTGCTTTTTTGGACTGTCATATGACCTATGGTTACGCGTTATATATCAAAAGATCGGAAATCTTTAGTAGAAAATATTTTCTGAAAATTTCGGAAAAATCGGTTCAGATACAAAAAAGTTATGACCAAAATATAATTTTTTTTTTGGAAAATACCCATTTTCGGACACAATAGATCTTCCCGAGTCCAAGGTTTATAACTCAAGTAAATGGTAAATTTCTTCTTTAACACGTCAGTATATAAATCTGTCAAATCGGTTAAAAAATGGCTGAGTTATAACCGAAATACTGAATTCCCAAAAATTACTCTTTTTATACCCTTCACCGAAGGTAAAAGGGTATATATAAGTTTGTCATTCCGTTTGTAATTTCTACAATATTGATACTACACCCTATAAAGTATATATATTCTGGGTCCTTATGAAAAGCGAAGTTGATTTAACGATATCCGTCCGTCTGTCCGTCCGTCTGTCCGTCTGTCCGTCTGTCCGTCTTACGTTTGATATGTGTTTTCCGGAGACTCCAGACATGATAGCGGCTAGGTTGTTTCACACTTATGTCACATATAGTCCACCATTTCTTGCTATTGAAATTCAGCCACATCGGTCCAAAAATGGCTGAGATATGAGCAAAAAACCACGACTACCTCTAATTTTTTCCAAAAATCCCTTGTTGTTGTTGTATTTTTATTACTTTTTTGTGTATATCTGGAGAACGGCAAGAGCCAAAGTTTCCAAATTAGGTACACACATTAAGGTTATCAATATACAGCATTCCACAAAATGTGGGCGGGATTGAACAAGTGGGCGTGGTACCTCCCGTGCAAAAAATATCAAAAATTGTATAAAAACCTGCTTTTTTGGACTGTCATATGACCTATGGTTACGCGTTATATATCAAAAGATCGGAAATCTTTAGTAGAAAATATTTTCTGAAAATTTCGGAAAAATCGGTTCAGATACAAAAAAGTTATGACCAAAATATAATTTTTTTTTTGGAAAATACCCATTTTCGGACACAATAGATCTTCCCGAGTCCAAGGTTTATAACTCAAGTAAATGGTAAATTTCTTCTTTAACACGTCAGTATATAAATCTGTCAAATCGGTTAAAAAATGGCTGAGTTATAACCGAAATACTGAATTCCCAAAAATTA
>CAWVPA010000037.1:0-26720 GCA_963931875.1 Pollenia griseotomentosa | reverse complement strand
GCTAGAGGCAAAATAACGAAAATCTGTGATCACTTCTAAAAATTGGATTTTCTTAGGATATTTATATGAACAACTTTAAATGCGTTTTTCTTGTAAACTAGAAGAGCTAGAGCCAAAATAACGAAAATCTGTGATCACTTCTAAAAATTGGATTTTCTAAGGATTTTTATATGAAAAACTTTAAATGCGTTTTTCTTGTAAACTAGAAGAGCTAGAGGCAAAATAACGAAAATCTGTGATCACTTCTAAAAATTGGATTTTCTTAGGATTTTTATATGAAAAACTTTAAATGCGTTTTTCTTGTAAACTAGAAGAGCTAGAGGCAAAATAACGAAAATCTGTGATCACTTCTAAAAATTGGATTTTCTTAGGATTTTTATATGAAAAACTTTAAATGCGTTTTTCTTGTAAACTAGAAGAGCTAGAGGCCAAAATAACGAAAATCTGTGATCACTTCTAAAAATTGGATTTTCTAAGGATTTTTATATGAAAAACTTTAAATGCGTTTTTCTTGTAAACTAGAAGAGCTAGAGGCAAAATAACGAAAATCTGTGATCACTTCTAAAAATTGGATTTTCTAAGGATTTTTATATGAAAAACTTTAAATGCGTTTTTCTTGTAAACTAGAAGAGCTAGAGCCAAAATAACGAAAATCTGTGATCACTTCTAAAAATTGGATTTTCTAAGGATTTTTATATGAAAAACTTTAAATGCGTTTTTCTTGTAAACTAGAAGAGCTAGAGCCAAAATAACGAAAATCTGTGATCACTTCTAAAAATTGGATTTTCTTAGGATTTTTATATGAAAAACTTTAAATGCGTTTTTCTTGTAAACTAGAAGAGCTAGAGCCAAAATAACGAAAATCTGTGATCACTTCTAAAAATTGGATTTTCTTAGGATTTTTTTTATATGAAAAACTTTAAATGCGTTTTTCTTGTAAACTAGAAGAGCTAGAGCCAAAATAACGAAAATCTGTGATCACTTCTAAAAATTGGATTTTCTAAGGATTTTTATATGAAAAACTTTAAATGCGTTTTTCTTGTAAACTAGAAGAGCTAGAGGCAAAATAACGAAAATCTGTGATCACTTCTAAAAATTGGATTTTCTAAGGATTTTTATATGAAAAACTTTAAATGCGTTTTTCTTGTAAACTAGAAGAGCTAGAGGCAAAATAACGAAAATCTGTGATCACTTCTAAAAATTGGATTTTCTTAGGATTTTTATATGAAAAACTTTAAATGCGTTTTTCTTGTAAACTAGAAGAGCTAGAGGCAAAATAACGAAAATCTGTGATCACTTCTAAAAATTGGATTTTCTTAGGATTTTTATATGAAAAACTTTAAATGCGTTTTTCTTGTAAACTAGAAGAGCTAGAGGCAAAATAACGAAAATCTGTGATCACTTCTAAAAATTGGATTTTCTTAGGATTTTTATATGAAAAACTTTAAATGCGTTTTTCTTGTAAACTAGAAGAGCTAGAGGCAAAATAACGAAAATCTGTGATCACTTCTAAAAATTGGATTTTCTAAGGATTTTTATATGAAAAACTTTAAATGCGTTTTTCTTGTAAACTAGAAGAGCTAGAGCCAAAATAACGAAAATCTGTGATCACTTCTAAAAATTGGATTTTCTAAGGATTTTTATATGAAAAACTTTAAATGCGTTTTTCTTGTAAACTAGAAGAGCTAGAGCCAAAATAACGAAAATCTGTGATCACTTCTAAAAATTGGATTTTCTAAGGATTTTTATATGAAAAACTTTAAATGCGTTTTTCTTGTAAACTAGAAGAGCTAGAGGGCAAAATAACGAAAATCTGTGATCACTTCTAAAAATTGGATTTTCTTAGGATTTTTATATGAAAAACTTTAAATGCGTTTTTCTTGTAAACTAGAAGAGCTAGACGCAAAATAACGAAAATCTGTGATCACTTCTAAAAATTGGATTTTCTAAGGATTTTTATATGAAAAACTTTAAATGCGTTTTTCTTGTAAACTAGAAGAGCTAGAGGCAAAATAACGAAAATCTGTGATCACTTCTAAAAATTGGATTTTCTAAGGATTTTTATATGAAAAACTTTAAATGCGTTTTTCTTGTAAACTAGAAGAGCTAGAGCCAAAATAACGAAAATCTGTGATCACTTCTAAAAATTGAATTTTCTAAGGATTTTTATATGAAAAACTTTAAATGCCTTTTTCTTGTAAACTAGAAGAGCTAGAGGCAAAATAACGAAAATCTGTGATCACTTCTAAAAATTGGATTTTCTTAGGATTTTTATATGAAAAACTTTAAATGCGTTTTTCTTGTAAACTAGAAGAGCTAGAGGCAAAATAACGAAAATCTGTGATCACTTCTAAAAATTGGATTTTCTAAGGATTTTTATATGAAAAACTTTAAATGCGTTTTTCTTGTAAACTAGAAGAGCTAGAGCCAAAATAACGAAAATCTGTGATCACTTCTAAAAATTGGATTTTCTAAGGATTTTTATATGAAAAACTTTAAATGCGTTTTTCTTGTAAACTAGAAGAGCTAGACGCAAAATAACGAAAATCTGTGATCACTTCTAAAAATTGGATTTTCTTAGGATTTTTATATGAAAAACTTTAAATGCGTTTTTCTTGTAAACTAGAAGAGCTAGAGGCAAAATAACGAAAATCTGTGATCACTTCTAAAAATTGGATTTTCTTAGGATTTTTATATGAAAAACTTTAAATGCGTTTTTCTTGTAAACTAGAAGAGCTAGAGCCAAAATAACGAAAATCTGTGATCACTTCTAAAAATTGGATTTTCTAAGGATTTTTATATGAAAAACTTTAAATGCGTTTTTCTTGTAAACTAGAAGAGCTAGAGGCAAAATAACGAAAATCTGTGATCACTTCTAAAAATTGGATTTTCTTAGGATTTTTATATGAAAAACTTTAAATGCGTTTTTCTTGTAAACTAGAAGAGCTAGAGGCAAAATAACGAAAATCTGTGATCACTTCTAAAAATTGGATTTTCTTAGGATTTTTATACGAAAAACTTTAAATGCGTTTTTCTTGTAAACTAGAAAAGCTAGAGGCAAAATAACGAAAATCTGTGATCACTTCTAAAAATTGGATTTTCTTAGGATTTTTATATGAAAAACTTTAAATGCGTTTTTCTTGTAAACTAGAAGAGCTAGAGGCAAAATAACGAAAATCTGTGATCACTTCTAAAAATTGGATTTTCTTAGGATTTTTATATGAAAAACTTGAAATGCGTTTTTCTTGTAAACTAGAAGAGCTAGAGGCAAAATAACGAAAATCTGTGATCACTTCTAAAAATTGGATTTTCTTAGGATTTTTATATGAAAAACTTTAAATGCGTTTTTCTTGTAAACTAGAAGAGCTAGAGGCAAAATAACGAAAATCTGTGATCACTTCTAAAAATTGGATTTTCTAAGGATTTTTATATGAAAAACTTTAAATGCGTTTTTCTTGTAAACTAGAAGAGCTAGAGCCAAAATAACGAAAATCTGTGATCACTTCTAAAAATTGGATTTTCTAAGGATTTTTATATGAAAAACTTTAAATGCGTTTTTCTTGTAAACTAGAAGAGCTAGAGGCAAAATAACGAAAATCTGTGATCACTTCTAAAAATTGGATTTTCTTAGGATTTTTATATGAAAAACTTTAAATGCGTTTTTCTTGTAAACTAGAAGAGCTAGAGCCAAAATAACGAAAATCTGTGATCACTTCTAAAAATTGGATTTTCTAAGGATTTTTATATGAAAAACTTTAAATGCCTTTTTCTTGTAAACTAGAAGAGCTAGAGGCAAAATAACGAAAATCTGTGATCACTTCTAAAAATTTTATTTTCTTAGGATTTTTATATGAAAAACTTTAAATGCGTTTTTCTTGTAAACTAGAAGAGCTAGAGGCAAAATAACGAAAATCTGTGATCACTTCTAAAAATTGGATTTTCTAAGGATTTTTATATGAAAAACTTTAAATGCGTTTTTCTTGTAAACTAGAAGAGCTAGAGCCAAAATAACGAAAATCTGTGATCACTTCTAAAAATTGGATTTTCTAAGGATTTTTATATGAAAAACTTTAAATGCGTTTTTCTTGTAAACTAGAAGAGCTAGACGCAAAATAACGAAAATCTGTGATCACTTCTAAAAATTGGATTTTCTTAGGATTTTTATATGAAAAACTTTAAATGCGTTTTTCTTGTAAACTAGAAGAGCTAGAGGCAAAATAACGAAAATCTGTGATCACTTCTAAAAATTGGATTTTCTTAGGATTTTTATACGAAAAACTTTAAATGCGTTTTTCTTGTAAACTAGAAGAGCTAGAGGCAAAATAACGAAAATCTGTGATCACTTCTAAAAATTGGATTTTCTAAGGATTTTTATATGAAAAACTTTAAATGCCTTTTTCTTGTAAACTAGAAGAGCTAGAGGCAAAATAACGAAAATCTGTGATCACTTCTAAAAATTGGATTTTTAAGGATTTTTATATGAAAAACTTTAAATGCGTTTTTCTTGTAAACTAGAAGAGCTAGAGCCAAAATAACGAAAATCTGTGATCACTTCTAAAAATTGGATTTTCTAAGGATTTTTATATGAAAAACTTTAAATGCCTTTTTCTTGTAAACTAGAAGAGCTAGAGGCAAAATAACGAAAATCTGTGATCACTTCTAAAAATTGGATTTTCTTAGGATTTTTATATGAAAAACTTTAAATGCGTTTTTCTTGTAAACTAGAAGAGCTAGAGGCAAAATAACGAAAATCTGTGATCACTTCTAAAAATTGGATTTTCTTAGGATTTTTATATGAAAAACTTTAAATGCGTTTTTCTTGTAAACTAGAAGAGCTAGAGGAAAAATAACGAAAATCTGTGATCACTTCTAAAAATTGGATTTTCTTAGGATTTTTATATGAAAAACTTTAAATGCGATTTTCTTGTAAACTAGAAGAGCTAGAGGCAAAATAACGAAAATCTGTGATCACTTCTAAAAATTGGATTTTCTTAGGATTTTTATATGAAAAACTTTAAATGCGTTTTTCTTGTAAACTAGAAGAGCTAGAGCCAAAATAACGAAAATCTGTGATCACTTCTAAAAATTGGATTTTCTAAGGATTTTTATATGAAAAACTTTAAATGCGTTTTTCTTGTAAACTAGAAGAGCTAGACCCAAAATAACGAAAATCTGTGATCACTTCTAAAAATTGGATTTCCTAAGGATTTTTATATGAAAAACTTTAAATGCGTTTTTCTTGTAAACTAGAAGAGCTAGAGCCAAAATAACGAAAATCTGTGATCACTTCTAAAAATTGGATTTTCTTAGGATTTTTATATGAAAAACTTTAAATGCGTTTTTCTTGTAAACTAGAAGAGCTAGAGCCAAAATAACGAAAATCTGTGATCACTTCTAAAAATTGGATTTTCTAAGGATTTTTATATGAAAAACTTTAAAGGCGTTTTTCTTGTAAACTAGAAGAGCTAGAGCCAAAATAACGAAAATCTGTGATCACTTCTAAAAATTGGATTTTCAAAGGATTTTTATATGAAAAACTCTAAATGCGTTTTTCTTGTCAACTAGAAGAGCTAGAGGCAAAATAACGAAAATCTGTGATCACTTCTAAAAATTGGATTTTCTTAGGATTTTTATATGAAAAACTTTAAATGCGTTTTTCTTGTAAACTAGAAGAGCTAGAGGCAAAATAACGAAAATCTGTGATCACTTCTAAAAATTGGATTTTCTTAGGATTTTTATATGAAAAACTTTAAATGCGTTTTTCTTGTAAACTAGAAGAGCTAGAGGCAAAATAACAAAAAGCTGTGATCACTTCTAAAAATTGGATTTTCTTAGGATTTTTATATGAAAAACTTTAAATGCGTTTTTCTTGTAAACTAGAAGAGCTAGAGCCAAAATAACGAAAATCTGTGATCACTTCTAAAAATTGGATTTTCTAAGGATTTTTATATGAAAAACTTTAAATGCGTTTTTCTTGTAAACAAGAAGAGCTAGAGCCAAAATAACGAAAATCTGTGATCACTTCTAAAAATTGGATTTTCTTAGGATTTTTATATGAAAAACTTTAAATGCGTTTTTCTTGTAAACTACAAGAGCTAGAGGCAAAATAACGAAAATCTGTGATCACTTCTAAAAATTGGATTCTCTTAGGATTTTTATATGAAAAACTTTAAATGCGTTTTTCTTGTAAACTAGAAGAGCTAGAGCCAAAATAACGAAAATCTGTGATCACTTCTAAAAATTGGATTTCCTAAGGATTTTTATATGAAAAACTTCAAATGCGTTTTTCTTGTAAACTAGAAGAGCTAGAGGCAAAATAACGAAAATCTGTGTTCACTTCTAAAAATTTGATTTTCTAAGGATTTTTATATGAAAAACTTTAAATGCGTTTTTCTTGTAAACTAGAAGAGCTAGAGCCAAAATAACGAAAATCTGTGATCACTTCTAAAATTGGATTTTCTAAGGATTTTTATATGAAAAACTTTAAATGCGTTTTTCTTGTAAACTAGAAGAGCTAGAGCCAAAATAACGAAAATCTGTGATCACTTCTAAAAATTGGATTTCCTAAGGATTTTTATATGAAAAACTTTAAATGCGTTTTTCTTGTAAACTAGAAGAGCTAGTGCCAAAATAACGAAAATCTGTGATCACTTCTAAAAATTGGATTTTCTAAGGATTTTTATATGAAAAACTTTAAATGCGTTTCTCTTGTAAACTAGAAGAGCTAGAAGCAAAATAACGAAAATCTGTGATCACTTCTAAAAATTGGATTTTCTTAGGATTTTTATATGAAAAACTTTCAATGCGTTTTTCTTGTAAACTAGAAGAGCTAGAGGCAAAATAACGAAAATCTGTGATCACTTCTAAAAATTAGATTTTCTAAGGATTTTTATATGAAAAACTTTAAATGCGTTTTTCTTGTAAACTAGAAGAGCTAGTGCCAAAATAACGAAAATCTGTGATCACTTCTAAAAATTGGATTTTCTAAGGATTTTTATATGAAAAACTTTAAATGCGTTCCTCTTGTAAACTAGAAGAGCTAGAGGCAAAATAACGAAAATCTGTGATCACTTCTAAAAATTGGATTTTCTTAGGATTTTTATATGAAAAACTTTAAATGCGTTTTTCTTGTAAACTAGAAGAGCTAGAGCCAAAATAACGAAAATCTGTGATCACTTCTAAAAATTGGATTTCCTAAGGATTTTTATATGAAAAACTTTAAATGCGTTTTTCTTGTAAACTAGAAGAGCTAGAGCCAAAATAACGAAAATCTGTGATCACTTCTAAAAATTGGATTTCCTAAGGATTTTATATGAAAAACTTTAAATGCGGTTTTCTTGTAAACTAGAAGAGCTAGAGCCAAAATAACGAAAATCTGTGATCACTTCTAAAAATTGGATTTCCTAAGGATTTTTATATGAAAAACTTTAAATGCATTTTTCTTGTAAACTAGAAGAGCTAGAGCCAAAATAACGAAAATCTGTGATCACTTCTAAAAATTGGATTTTCTAAAGATTTTTATATGAAAAACTTTAAATGCGTTTGTCTTGTAAACTGGAAGAGCTAGAGCCAAAATAACGAACATCTGTGATCACTTCTAAAAATTGGATTTCCTAAGGATTTTTATATGAAAAACTTTAAATGCGTTTGTCTTGTAAACTGGAAGAGCTAGAGCCAAAATAACGAAAATCTGTGATCACTTCTAAAAATTGGATTTCCTAAGGATTTTTATATGAAAAACTTTAAATGCGTTTTTCTTGTAAACTAGAAGAGCTAGAGCCAAAATAACGAAAATCTGTGATCACTTCTAAAAATTGGATTTCCTAAGGATTTTTATATGAAAAACTTTAAATGCGTTTGTCTTGTAAACTGGAAGAGCTAGAGCCAAAATAACGAAAATCTGTGATCACTTCTAAAAATTGGATTTCCTAAGGATTTTTATATGAAAAACTTTAAATGCGTTTTTCTTGTAAACTAGAAGAGCTAGAGCCAAAATAACGAAAATCTGTGATCACTTCTAAAAATTGGATTTCCTAAGGATTTTTATATGAAAAACTTTAAATGCGTTTTTCTTGTAAACTAGAAGAGCTAGAGCCAAAATAACGAAAATCTGTGATCACTTCTAAAAATTGGATTTCCTAAGGATTTTTATATGAAAAACTTTAAATGCGTTTTTCTTGTACACTAGAAGAGCTAGAGCCAAAATAACGAAAATCTGTGATCACTTCTAAAAATTGGATTTCCTAAGGATTTTTATATGAAAAACTTTAAATGCGTTTTTCTTGTAAACTAGAAGAGCTAGAGCCAAAATAACGAAAATCTGTGATCACTTCTAAAAATTGGATTTCCTACGGATTTTTATATGAAAAACTTTAAATGCGTTTTTCTTGTAAACTAGAAGAGCTAGAGCCAAAATAACGAAAATCTGTGATCACTTCTAAAAATTGGATTTCCTAAGGATTTTTATATGAAAAACTTTAAATGCGTTTGTCTTGTAAACTGGAAGAGCTACAGCCAAAATAACGAAAATCTGTGATCACTTCTAAAAATTGGATTTCCTAAGGATTTTTATATGAAAAACTTTAAATGCGTTTTTCTTGTAAACTAGAAGAGCTAAAGCCAAATTAACGAAAATCTGTGATCACTTCTAAAAATTGGATTTTCTAAGGATTTTTATATGAAAAAACTTTAAATGCGTTTTTCTTGTAAACTAGAAGAGCTAGAGCCAAAATAACGAAAATCTGTGATCACTTCTAAAAATTGGATTTCCTAAGCATTTTTATATGAAAAACTTTAAATGCGTTTTTCTTTTAAACTAGAAGAGCTAGAGCCAAAATAACGAAAATCTGTGATCACTTCTAAAAATTTGATTTTCTAAGGATTTTTATATAAAAACTTTAAATGCGTTTTTCTTTTAAACTAGAAGAGCTAGAGCCGAAATAACGAAAATCTGTGATCACTTCTAAAAATTTGATTTTCTAAGGATTTTTATATGAAAAACATTAAATGCGTTTTTCTTGTAAACTAGAAGAGCTAGAGCCAAAATAACGAAAATCTGTGATCACTTCTTAAAATTGGATTTCCTAATGATTTTTATATGAAAAACTTTAAATGCGTTTTTCTTGTAAAGTAGAAGAGCTAGAGCCAAAATAACGAAAATCTGTGATCACTTCTAAAAATTGGATTTCCTAAGGATTTTTATATGAAAAACTTTAAATGCGTTTGTCTTGTAAACTGGAAGAGCTAGAGCCAAAATAACGAAAATCTGTGATCACTTCTAAAAATTGGATTTCCTAAGGATTTTTATATGAAAAACTTTAAATGCGTTTTTCTTGTAAACTAGAAGAGCTAGAGCCAAAATAACGAAAATCTGTGATCACTTCTATAAATTGGATTTCCTAAGGATTTTTATATGAAAAACTTTAAATGCGTTTTTCTTTTAAACTAGAAGAGCTAGAGCCAAAATAACGAAAATCTGTGATCACTTCTAAAAATTGGATTTTCTTGTAAACTAGAAGAGCTAGAGCCAAAATAACGAAAATCTGTGATCACTTCTAAAAATTGGATTTCCTAAGGATTTTTATATGAAAAACTTTAAATGCGTTTTTCTTGTAAACTAGAAGAGCTAGAGCCAAAATAACGAAAATCTGTGATCACTTCTAAAAATTGGATTTCCTAATGATTTTTATATGAAAAACTTTAAATGCGTTTTTCTTGTAAAGTAGAAGAGCTAGAGCCAAAATAACGAAAATCTGTGATCACTTCTAAAAATTGGATTTCCTAATGATTTTTATATGAAAAACTTTAAATGCGTTTTTCTTGTAAAGTAGAAGAGCTAGAGCCAAAATAACGAAAATCTGTGATCACTTCTAAAAATTGGATTTTCTAAAGATTTTTATATTAAAAACTTTAAATGCGTTTTTCTTGTAAACTAGAAGAGCTAGAGGCAAAATAACGAAAATCTGTGATCACTTCTAAAAATTGGATTTTCTTAGGATTTTTATATAAAAAACTTTAAATGCGTTTTTCTTGTAAACTAGAAGAGCTAGAGCCAAAATAACGAAAATCTGTGATCACTTCTAAAAATTGGATTTTCTTAGGATTTTTATATGAAAAACTTTAAATGCGTTTTTCTTGTAAACTAGAAGAGCTAGAGGCAAAATAACGAAAATCTGTGGTCACTTCTAAAAATTGGATTTTCTTAGGATTTTTATATGAAAAACTTTAAATGCGTTTTTCTTGTAAACTAGAAGAGCTAGAGGCAAAATAACGAAAATCTGTGATCACTTCTAAAAATTGGATTTTCTTAGGATTTTTATATTAAAAACTTTAAATGCGTTTGTCTTGTAAACTAGAAGAGCTAGATCCAAAATAACGAAAATCTGTGATCACTTCTAAAAATTGGATTTTCTAAGGATTTTTATATGAAAAACTTTAAATGCGTTTTTCTTGTAAACTAGAAGAGCTAGAGGCAAAATAACGAAAATCTGTGATCACTTCTAAAAATTGGATTTTCTTAGGATTTTTATATGAAAAACTTTAAATGCGTTTTTCTTGTAAACTAGAAGAGCTAGAGCCAAAATAACGAAAATCTGTGATCTCTTCTAAAAATTGGATTTTCTAAGGATTTTTATATGAAAAACTTTAAATGCGTTTTTCTTGTAAACTAGAAGAGCTAGAGCCAAAATAACGAAAATCTGTGATCACTTCTAAAAATTGGATTTTCTAAGGATTTTTATATGAAAAACTTTAAATGCGTTTTTCTTGTAAACTAGAAGAGCTAGAGGCAAAATAACGAAAATCTGTGATCATTTCTAAAAATTGGATTTTCTTAGGATTTTTATATGAAAAACTTTAAATGCGTATTTCTTGTAAACTAGAAGAGCTAGAGCCAAAATAACAAAAATCTGTGATCACTTCTAAAAATTGGATTTTCTAAGGATTTTTATATGAAAAACTTTAAATGCGTTTTTCTTGTAAACTAGAAGAGCTAGAGCCAAAATAAAGAAAATCTGTGATCACTTCTAAAAATTGGATTTTCTAAGGATTGTTATATGAAAAACTTTAAATGCGTTTTTCTTGTAAACTAGAAGAGCTAGAGGCAAAATAACGAAAATCTGTGATCACTTCTAAAAATTGGATTTTCTTAGGATTTTTATATGAAAAACTTTAAATGCGTTTTTCTTGTAAACTAGAAGAGCTAGAGGCAAAATAACAAAAATCTGTGATCACTTCTAAAAATTGGATTTTCTTAGGATTTTTATATGAAAAACTTTAAATGCGTTTTTCTTGTAAACTAGAAGAGCTAGAGCCAAAATAACGAAAATCTGTGATCACTTCTAAAAATTGGATTTTCTAAGGATTTTTATATGAAAAACTTTAAATGCGTTTTTCTTGTAAACAAGAAGAGCTAGAGCCAAAATAACGAAAATCGGTGATCACTTCTAAAAATTGGATTTTCTAAGGATTTTTATATGAAAAACTTTAAATGCGTTTTTCTTGTAAACTACAAGAGCTAGAGGCAAAATAACGAAAATCTGTGATCACTTCTAAGAATTGGATTCTCTTAGGATTTTTATATGAAAAACTTTAAATGCGTTTTTCTTGTAAACTAGAAGAGCTAGAGCCAAAATAACGAAAATCTGTGATCACTTCTAAAAATTGGATTTCCTAAGGATTTTTATATGAAAAACTTTAAATGCGTTTTTCTTGTAAACTAGAAGAGCTAGAGGCAAAATAACGAAAATCTGTGTTCACTTCTAAAAATTGGATTTTCTAAGGATTTTTATATGAAAAACTTTAAATGCGTTTTTCTTGTAAACTAGAAGAGCTAGAGCCAAAATAACGAAAATCTGTGATCACTTCTAAAATTGGATTTTCTAAGGATTTTTATATGAAAAACTTTAAATGCGTTTCTCTTGTAAACTAGAAGAGCTAGAGGCAAAATAACGAAAATCTGTGATCACTTCTAAAAATTGGATTTTCTTAGGATTTTTATATGAAAAACTTTCAATGCGTTTTTCTTGTAAACTAGAAGAGCTAGAGGCAAAATAACGAAAATCTGTGATCACTTCTAAAAATTGGATTTTCTAAGGATTTTTATATGAAAAACTTTAAATGCGTTTTTCTTGTAAACTAGAAGAGCTAGTGCCAAAATAACGAAAATCTGTGATCACTTCTAAAAATTGGATTTTCTAAGGATTTTTATATGAAAAACTTTAAATGCGTTTCTCTTGTAAACTAGAAGAGCTAGAGGCAAAATAACGAAAATCTGTGATCACTTCTAAAAATTGGATTTTCTTAGGATTTTTATATGAAAAACTTTAAATGCGTTTTTCTTGTAAACTAGAAGAGCTAGAGCCAAAATAACGAAAATCTGTGATCACTTCTAAAAATTGGATTTCCTAAGGATTTTTATATGAAAAACTTTAAATGCGTTTTTCTTGTAAACTAGAAGAGCTAGAGCCAAAATAACGAAAATCTGTGATCACTTCTAAAAATTGGATTTCCTAAGGATTTTATATGAAAAACTTTAAATGCGGTTTTCTTGTAAACTAGAAGAGCTAGAGCCAAAATAACGAAAATCTGTGATCACTTCTAAAAATTGGATTTCCTAAGGATTTTTATATGAAAAACTTTAAATGCATTTTTCTTGTAAACTAGAAGAGCTAGAGCCAAAATAACGAAAATCTGTGATCACTTCTAAAAATTGGATTTTCTAAGGATTTTTATATGAAAAACTTTAAATGCGTTTGTCTTGTAAACTGGAAGAGCTAGAGCCAAAATAACGAAAATCTGTGATCACTTCTAAAAATTGGATTTCCTAAGGATTTTTATATGAAAAACTTTAAATGCGTTTGTCTTGTAAACTGGAAGAGCTAGAGCCAAAATAACGAAAATCTGTGATCACTTCTAAAAATTGGATTTCCTAAGGATTTTTATATGAAAAACTTTAAATGCGTTTTTCTTGTAAACTAGAAGAGCTAGAGCCAAATAACGAAAATCTGTGATCACTTCTAAAAATTGGATTTCCTAAGGATTTTTATATGAAAAACTTTAAATGCGTTTGTCTTGTAAACTGGAAGAGCTAGAGCCAAAATAACGAAAATCTGTGATCACTTCTAAAAATAGGATTTCCTAAGGATTTTTATATGAAAAACTTTAAATGCGTTTTTCTTGTAAACTAGAAGAGCTAGAGCCAAAATAACGAAAATCTGTGATCACTTCTAAAAATTGGATTTCCTAAGGATTTTTATATGAAAAACTTTAAATGCGTTTTTCTTGTAAACTAGAAGAGCTAGAGCCAAAATAACGAAAATCTGTGATCACTTCTAAAAATTGGATTTCCTAAGGATTTTTATATGAAAAACTTTAAATGCGTTTTTCTTGTAAACTAGAAGAGCTAGAGCCAAAATAACGAAAATCTGTGATCACTTCTAAAAATTGGATTTCCTAAGGATTTTTATATGAAAAACTTTAAATGCGTTTTTCTTGTAAACTAGAAGAGCTAGAGCCAAAATAACGAAAATCTGTGATCACTTCTAAAAATTGGATTTCCTAAGGATTTTTATATGAAAAACTTTAAATGCGTTTTTCTTGTAAACTAGAAGAGCTAGAGCCAAAATAACGAAAATCTGTGATCACTTCTAAAAATTGGATTTCCTAAGGATTTTTAAATGAAAAACTTTAAATGCGTTTTTCTTGTAAACTAGAAGAGCTAGAGCCAAAATAACGAAAATCTGTGATCACTTCTAAAAATTGGATTTCCTAAGGATTTTTATATGAAAAACTTTAAATGCGTTTTTCTTGTAAACTAGAAGAGCTTGAGCCAAAATAACGAAAATCTGTGATCACTTCTAAAAATTGGATTTCCTAAGGATTTTTATATGAAAAACTTTAAATGCGTTTTTCTTGTAAACTAGAAGAGCTAGAGCCAAAATAACGAAAATCTGTGATCACTTCTAAAAATTGGATTTCCTAAGGATTTTTATATGAAAAACTTTAAATGCGTTTTTCTTGTAAACTAGAAGAGCTAGAGCCAAAATAACGAAAATCTGTGATCACTTCTAAAAATTGGATTTCCTAAGGATTTTTATATGAAAAACTTTAAATGCGTTTTTCTTGTAAACTAGAAGAGCTAGAGCCAAAATAACGAAAATCTGTGATCACTTCTAAAAATTGGATTTCCTAAGGATTTTTATATGAAAAACTTTAAATGCGTTTTTCTTGTAAACTAGAAGAGCTAGAGCCAAAATAACGAAAATCTGTGATCACTTCTAAAAATTGGATTTCCTAAGGATTTTTATATGAAAAACTTTAAATGCGTTTTTCTTGTAAACTAGAAGAGCTAGAGCCAAAATAACGAAAATCTGTGATCACTTCTAAAAATTGGATTTCCTAAGGATTTTTATATGAAAAACTTTAAATGCGTTTTTCTTGTAAAGTAGAAGAGCTAGAGCCAAAATAACGAAAATCTGTGATCACTTCTAAAAATTGGATTTCCTAAGGATTTTTATATGAAAAACTTTAAATGCGTTTTTCTTGTAAACTAGAAGAGCTAGAGCCAAAATAACGAAAATCTGTGATCACTTCTAAAAATTGGATTTCCTAAGGATTTTTATATGAAAAACTTTAAATGCGTTTTTCTTGTAAACTAGAAGAGCTAGAGCCAAAATAACGAAAATCTGTGATCACTTCTAAAAATTGGATTTCCTAAGGATTTTTATATGAAAAACTTTAAATGCGTTTTTCTTGTAAACTAGAAGAGCTAGAGCCAAAATAACAAAAATCTGTGATCACTTCTAAAAATTGGATTTCCTAAGGATTTTTATATGAAAAACTTTAAATGCGTTTTTCTTGTAAACTAGAAGAGCTAGAGCCAAAATAACAAAAATCTGTGATCACTTCTAAAAATTGGATTTCCTAAGGATTTTTATATGAAAAACTTTAAATGCGTTTTTCTTGTAAACTAGAAGAGCTAGAGCCAAAATAACAAAAATCTGTGATCACTTCTAAAAATTGGATTTCCTAAGGATTTTTATATGAAAAACTTTAAATGCGTTTTTCTTGTAAACTAGAAGAGCTAGAGCCAAAATAACAAAAATCTGTGATCACTTCTAAAAATTGGATTTCCTAAGGATTTTTATATGAAAAACTTTAAATGCGTTTTTCTTGTAAACTAGAAGAGCTAGAGCCAAAATAACAAAAATCTGTGATCACTTCTAAAAATTGGATTTCCTAAGGATTTTTATATGAAAAACTTTAAATGCGTTTTTCTTGTAAACTAGAAGAGCTAGAGCCAAAATAACAAAAATCTGTGATCACTTCTAAAAATTGGATTTCCTAAGGATTTTTATATGAAAAACTTTAAATGCGTTTTTCTTGTAAACTAGAAGAGCTAGAGCCAAAATAACAAAAATCTGTGATCACTTCTAAAAATTGGATTTCCTAAGGATTTTTATATGAAAAACTTTAAATGCGTTTTTCTTGTAAACTAGAAGAGCTAGAGCCAAAATAACAAAAATCTGTGATCACTTCTAAAAATTGGATTTCCTAAGGATTTTTATATGAAAAACTTTAAATGCGTTTTTCTTGTAAACTAGAAGAGCTAGAGCCAAAATAACAAAAATCTGTGATCACTTCTAAAAATTGGATTTCCTAAGGATTTTTATATGAAAAACTTTAAATGCGTTTTTCTTGTAAACTAGAAGAGCTAGAGCCAAAATAACAAAAATCTGTGATCACTTCTAAAAATTGGATTTCCTAAGGATTTTTATATGAAAAACTTTAAATGCGTTTTTCTTGTAAACTAGAAGAGCTAGAGCCAAAATAACAAAAATCTGTGATCACTTCTAAAAATTGGATTTCCTAAGGATTTTTATATGAAAAACTTTAAATGCGTTTTTCTTGTAAACTAGAAGAGCTAGAGCCAAAATAACAAAAATCTGTGATCACTTCTAAAAATTGGATTTCCTAAGGATTTTTATATGAAAAACTTTAAATGCGTTTTTCTTGTAAACTAGAAGAGCTAGAGCCAAAATAACAAAAATCTGTGATCACTTCTAAAAATTGGATTTCCTAAGGATTTTTATATGAAAAACTTTAAATGCGTTTTTCTTGTAAACTAGAAGAGCTAGAGCCAAAATAACAAAAATCTGTGATCACTTCTAAAAATTGGATTTCCTAAGGATTTTTATATGAAAAACTTTAAATGCGTTTTTCTTGTAAACTAGAAGAGCTAGAGCCAAAATAACAAAAATCTGTGATCACTTCTAAAAATTGGATTTCCTAAGGATTTTTATATGAAAAACTTTAAATGCGTTTTTCTTGTAAACTAGAAGAGCTAGAGCCAAAATAACAAAAATCTGTGATCACTTCTAAAAATTGGATTTCCTAAGGATTTTTATATGAAAAACTTTAAATGCGTTTTTCTTGTAAACTAGAAGAGCTAGAGCCAAAATAACAAAAATCTGTGATCACTTCTAAAAATTGGATTTCCTAAGGATTTTTATATGAAAAACTTTAAATGCGTTTTTCTTGTAAACTAGAAGAGCTAGAGCCAAAATAACAAAAATCTGTGATCACTTCTAAAAATTGGATTTCCTAAGGATTTTTATATGAAAAACTTTAAATGCGTTTTTCTTGTAAACTAGAAGAGCTAGAGCCAAAATAACAAAAATCTGTGATCACTTCTAAAAATTGGATTTCCTAAGGATTTTTATATGAAAAACTTTAAATGCGTTTTTCTTGTAAACTAGAAGAGCTAGAGCCAAAATAACAAAAATCTGTGATCACTTCTAAAAATTGGATTTCCTAAGGATTTTTATATGAAAAACTTTAAATGCGTTTTTCTTGTAAACTAGAAGAGCTAGAGCCAAAATAACAAAAATCTGTGATCACTTCTAAAAATTGGATTTCCTAAGGATTTTTATATGAAAAACTTTAAATGCGTTTTTCTTGTAAACTAGAAGAGCTAGAGCCAAAATAACAAAAATCTGTGATCACTTCTAAAAATTGGATTTCCTAAGGATTTTTATATGAAAAACTTTAAATGCGTTTTTCTTGTAAACTAGAAGAGCTAGAGCCAAAATAACAAAAATCTGTGATCACTTCTAAAAATTGGATTTCCTAAGGATTTTTATATGAAAAACTTTAAATGCGTTTTTCTTGTAAACTAGAAGAGCTAGAGCCAAAATAACAAAAATCTGTGATCACTTCTAAAAATTGGATTTCCTAAGGATTTTTATATGAAAAACTTTAAATGCGTTTTTCTTGTAAACTAGAAGAGCTAGAGCCAAAATAACAAAAATCTGTGATCACTTCTAAAAATTGGATTTCCTAAGGATTTTTATATGAAAAACTTTAAATGCGTTTTTCTTGTAAACTAGAAGAGCTAGAGCCAAAATAACAAAAATCTGTGATCACTTCTAAAAATTGGATTTCCTAAGGATTTTTATATGAAAAACTTTAAATGCGTTTTTCTTGTAAACTAGAAGAGCTAGAGCCAAAATAACAAAAATCTGTGATCACTTCTAAAAATTGGATTTCCTAAGGATTTTTATATGAAAAACTTTAAATGCGTTTTTCTTGTAAACTAGAAGAGCTAGAGCCAAAATAACAAAAATCTGTGATCACTTCTAAAAATTGGATTTCCTAAGGATTTTTATATGAAAAACTTTAAATGCGTTTTTCTTGTAAACTAGAAGAGCTAGAGCCAAAATAACAAAAATCTGTGATCACTTCTAAAAATTGGATTTCCTAAGGATTTTTATATGAAAAACTTTAAATGCGTTTTTCTTGTAAACTAGAAGAGCTAGAGCCAAAATAACAAAAATCTGTGATCACTTCTAAAAATTGGATTTCCTAAGGATTTTTATATGAAAAACTTTAAATGCGTTTTTCTTGTAAACTAGAAGAGCTAGAGCCAAAATAACAAAAATCTGTGATCACTTCTAAAAATTGGATTTCCTAAGGATTTTTATATGAAAAACTTTAAATGCGTTTTTCTTGTAAACTAGAAGAGCTAGAGCCAAAATAACAAAAATCTGTGATCACTTCTAAAAATTGGATTTCCTAAGGATTTTTATATGAAAAACTTTAAATGCGTTTTTCTTGTAAACTAGAAGAGCTAGAGCCAAAATAACAAAAATCTGTGATCACTTCTAAAAATTGGATTTCCTAAGGATTTTTATATGAAAAACTTTAAATGCGTTTTTCTTGTAAACTAGAAGAGCTAGAGCCAAAATAACAAAAATCTGTGATCACTTCTAAAAATTGGATTTCCTAAGGATTTTTATATGAAAAACTTTAAATGCGTTTTTCTTGTAAACTAGAAGAGCTAGAGCCAAAATAACAAAAATCTGTGATCACTTCTAAAAATTGGATTTCCTAAGGATTTTTATATGAAAAACTTTAAATGCGTTTTTCTTGTAAACTAGAAGAGCTAGAGCCAAAATAACAAAAATCTGTGATCACTTCTAAAAATTGGATTTCCTAAGGATTTTTATATGAAAAACTTTAAATGCGTTTTTCTTGTAAACTAGAAGAGCTAGAGCCAAAATAACAAAAATCTGTGATCACTTCTAAAAATTGGATTTCCTAAGGATTTTTATATGAAAAACTTTAAATGCGTTTTTCTTGTAAACTAGAAGAGCTAGAGCCAAAATAACAAAAATCTGTGATCACTTCTAAAAATTGGATTTCCTAAGGATTTTTATATGAAAAACTTTAAATGCGTTTTTCTTGTAAACTAGAAGAGCTAGAGCCAAAATAACGAAAATCTGTGATCACTTCTAAAAATTGGATTTCCTAAGGATTTTTATATGAAAAACTTTAAATGCGTTTTTCTTGTAAACTAGAAGAGCTAGAGCCAAAATAACAAAAATCTGTGATCACTTCTAAAAATTGGATTTCCTAAGGATTTTTATATGAAAAACTTTAAATGCGTTTTTCTTGTAAACTAGAAGAGCTAGAGCCAAAATAACGAAAATCTGTGATCACTTCTAAAAATTGGATTTCCTAAGGATTTTTATATGAAAAACTTTAAATGCGTTTTTCTTGTAAACTAGAAGAGCTAGAGCCAAAATAACGAAAATCTGTGATCACTTCTAAAAATTGGATTTCCTAAGGATTTTTATATGAAAAACTTTAAATGCGTTTTTCTTGTAAACTAGAAGAGCTAGAGCCAAAATAACGAAAATCTGTGATCACTTCTAAAAATTGGATTTCCTAAGGATTTTTATATGAAAAACTTTAAATGCGTTTTTCTTGTAAACTAGAAGAGCTTGAGCCAAAATAACGAAAATCTGTGATCACTTCTAAAAATTGGATTTCCTAAGGATTTTTATATGAAAAACTTTAAATGCGTTTTTCTTGTAAACTAGAAGAGCTAGAGCCAAAATAACGAAAATCTGTGATCACTTCTAAAAATTGGATTTCCTAAGGATTTTTATATGAAAAACTTTAAATGCGTTTTTCTTGTAAACTAGAAGAGCTAGAGCCAAAATAACGAAAATCTGTGATCACTTCTAAAAATTGGATTTCCTAAGGATTTTTATATGAAAAACTTTAAATGCGTTTTTCTTGTAAACTAGAAGAGCTAGAGCCAAAATAACGATAATCTGTGATCACTTCTAAAAATTGGATTTCCTAAGGATTTTTATATGAAAAACTTTAAATGCGTTTTTCTTGTAAACTAGAAGAGCTAGAGCCAAAATGACGAAAATCTGTGATCACTTCTAAAAATTGGATTTCCTAAGGATTTTTATATGAAAAACTTTAAATGCGTTTTTCTTGTAAACTAGAAGAGCTAGAGCCAAAATAACGAAAATCTGTGATCACTTCTAAAAATTGGATTTCCTAAGGATTTTTATATGAAAAACTTTAAATGCGTTTTTCTTGTAAACTAGAAGAGCTAGAGCCAAAATAACGAAAATCTGTGATCACTTCTAAAAATTGGATTTCCTAAGGATTTTTATATGAAAAACTTTAAATGCGTTTTTCTTGTAAACTAGAAGAGCTAGAGCCAAAATAACGAAAATCTTAAAATGCGTTTTTCTTGTAAACTAGAAGAGCTAGAGCCAAAATAACGAAAATCTGTGATCACTTCTAAAAATTGGATTTCCTAAGGATTTTTATATGAAAAACTTTAAATGCGTTTTTCTTGTAAACTAGAAGAGCTAGAGCCAAAATGACGAAAATCTGTGATCACTTCTAAAAATTGGATTTCCTAAGGATTTTTATATGAAAAACTTTAAATGCGTTTTTCTTGTAAAGTAGAAGAGCTAGAGCCAAAATAACGAAAATCTGTGATCACTTCTAAAAATTGGATTTCCTAAGGATTTTTATATGAAAAACTTTAAATGCGTTTTTCTTGTAAACTAGAAGAGCTAGAGCCAAAATAACGAAAATCTGTGATCACTTCTAAAAATTGGATTTCCTAAGGATTTTTATATGAAAAACTTTAAATGCGTTTTTCTTGTAAACTAGAAGAGCTAGAGCCAAAATAACGAAAATCTGTGATCACTTCTAAAAACTAGAAGAGCTAGAGCCAAAATAACGAAAATCTGTGATCACTTCTAAAAATTGGATTTCCTAAGGCATTTTTATATGAAAAACTTTAAATGCGTTTTTCTTTGTAAACTAGAAGAGCTAGAGCCAAAATAACGAAAATCTGTGATCACTTCTAAAAATTTGATTTCTAAGGATTTTTATATGAAAAACTTTAAATGCGTTTTTCTTGTAAACTAGAAGAGCTAGAGCCAAAATAACGAAAATCTGTGATCACTTCTAAAAATTGGATTTCCTAAGGATTTTTATATGAAAAACTTTAAATGCGTTTTTCTTGTAAACTAGAAGAGCTAGAGCCAAAATAACGAAAATCTGTGATCACTTCTAAAAATTGGATTTCCTAAGGATTTTTATATGAAAAACTTTAAATGCGTTTTTCTTGTAAACTAGAAGAGCTAGAGCCAAAATAACGAAAATCTGTGATCACTTCTAAAAATTGGATTTCCTAAGGATTTTTATATGAAAAATTTAAATGCGTTTTTCTTGTAAACTAGAAGAGCTAGAGCCAAAATAACGAAAATCTGTGATCACTTCTAAAAATTGGATTTCCTAAGGATTTTTATATGAAAAACTTTAAATGCGTTTTTCTTGTAAACTAGAAGAGCTAGAGCCAAAATAACGAAAATCTGTGATCACTTCTAAAAATTGGATTTCCTAAGGATTTTTATATGAAAAACTTTAAATGCGTTTTTCTTGTAAACTAGAAGAGCTAGAGCCAAAATAACGAAAATCTGTGATCACTTCTAAAAATTGGATTTCCTAAGGATTTTTATATGAAAAACTTTAAATGCGTTTTTCTTGTAAACTAGAAGAGCTAGAGCCAAAATAACGAAAATCTGTGATCACTTCTAAAAATTGGATTTCCTAAGGATTTTTATATGAAAAACTTTAAATGCGTTTTTCTTGTAAACTAGAAGAGCTAGAGCCAAAATAACGAAAATCTGTGATCACTTCTAAAAATTGGATTTCCTAAGGATTTTTATATGAAAAACTTTAAATGCGTTTTTCTTGTAAACTAGAAGAGCTAGAGCCAAAATAACGAAAATCTGTGATCACTTCTAAAAATTGGATTTCCTAAGGATTTTTATATGAAAAACTTTAAATGCGTTTTTCTTGTAAACTAGAAGAGCTAGAGCCAAAATAACGAAAATCTGTGATCACTTCTAAAAATTGGATTTCCTAAGGATTTTTATATGAAAAACTTTAAATGCGTTTTTCTTGTAAACTAGAAGAGCTAGAGCCAAAATAACGAAAATCTGTGATCACTTCTAAAAATTGGATTTCCTAAGGATTTTTATATGAAAAACTTTAAATGCGTTTTTCTTGTAAACTAGAAGAGCTAGAGCCAAAATAACGAAAATCTGTGATCACTTCTAAAAATTGGATTTCCTAAGGATTTTTATATGAAAAACTTTAAATGCGTTTTTCTTGTAAACTAGAAGAGCTAGAGCCAAAATAACGAAAATCTGTGATCACTTCTAAAAATTGGATTTCCTAAGGATTTTTATATGAAAAACTTTAAATGCGTTTTTCTTGTAAACTAGAAGAGCTAGAGCCAAAATAACGAAAATCTGTGATCACTTCTAAAAATTGGATTTCCTAAGGATTTTTATATGAAAAACTTTAAATGCGTTTTTCTTGTAAACTAGAAGAGCTAGAGCCAAAATAACGAAAATCTGTGATCACTTCTAAAAATTGGATTTCCTAAGGATTTTTATATGAAAAACTTTAAATGCGTTTTTCTTGTAAACTAGAAGAGCTAGAGCCAAAATAACGAAAATCTGTGATCACTTCTAAAAATTGGATTTCCTAAGGATTTTTATATGAAAAACTTTAAATGCGTTTTTCTTGTAAACTAGAAGAGCTAGAGCCAAAATGACGAAAATCTGTGATCACTTCTAAAAATTGGATTTCCTAAGGATTTTTATATGAAAAACTTTAAATGCGTTTTTCTTGTAAACTAGAAGAGCTAGAGCCAAAATGACGAAAATCTGTGATCACTTCTAAAATTGGATTTCCTAAGGATTTTTATATGAAAAACTTTAAATGCGTTTTTCTTGTAAACTAGAAGAGCTAGAGCCAAAATAACGAAAATCTGTGATCACTTCTAAAAATTGGATTTCCTAAGGATTTTTATATGAAAAACTTTAAATGCGTTTTTCTTGTAAACTAGAAGAGCTAGAGCCAAAATAACGAAAATCTGTGATCACTTCTAAAAATTGGATTTCCTAAGGATTTTTATATGAAAAACTTTAAATGCGTTTTTCTTGTAAACTAGAAGAGCTAGAGCCAAAATAACGAAAATCTGTGATCACTTCTAAAAATTGGATTTCCTAAGGATTTTTATATGAAAAACTTTAAATGCGTTTTTCTTGTAAACTAGAAGAGCTAGAGCCAAAATAACGAAAATCTGTGATCACTTCTAAAAATTGGATTTCCTAAGGATTTTTATATGAAAAACTTTAAATGCGTTTTTCTTGTAAAGTAGAAGAGCTAGAGCCAAAATAACGAAAATCTGTGATCACTTCTAAAAATTGGATTTCCTAAGGATTTTTATATGAAAAACTTTAAATGCGTTTTTCTTGTAAACTAGAAGAGCTAGAGCCAAAATAACGAAAATCTGTGATCACTTCTAAAAATTGGATTTCCTAAGGATTTTTATATGAAAAACTTTAAATGCGTTTTTCTTGTAAACTAGAAGAGCTAGAGCCAAAATGACGAAAATCTGTGATCACTTCTAAAAATTGGATTTCCTAAGGATTTTTATATGAAAAACTTTAAATGCGTTTTTCTTGTAAACTAGAAGAGCTAGAGCCAAAATAACGAAAATCTGTGATCACTTCTAAAAATTGGATTTCCTAAGGATTTTTATATGAAAAACTTTAAATGCGTTTTTCTTGTAAACTAGAAGAGCTAGAGCCAAAATAACGAAAATCTGTGATCACTTCTAAAAATTGGATTTCCTAAGGATTTTTATATGAAAAACTTTAAATGCGTTTTTCTTGTAAACTAGAAGAGCTAGAGCCAAAATAACGAAAATCTGTGATCACTTCTAAAAATTGGATTTCCTAAGGATTTTTATATGAAAAACTTTAAATGCGTTTTTCTTGTAAACTAGAAGAGCTAGAGCCAAAATAACGAAAATCTGTGATCACTTCTAAAAATTGGATTTCCTAAGGATTTTTATATGAAAAACTTTAAATGCGTTTTTCTTGTAAACTAGAAGAGCTAGAGCCAAAATGACGAAAATCTGTGATCACTTCTAAAAATTGGATTTCCTAAGGATTTTTATATGAAAAACTTTAAATGCGTTTTTCTTGTAAACTAGAAGAGCTAGAGCCAAAATAACGAAAATCTGTGATCACTTCTAAAAATTGGATTTCCTAAGGATTTTTATATGAAAAACTTTAAATGCGTTTTTCTTGTAAACTAGAAGAGCTAGAGCCAAAATAACGAAAATCTGTGATCACTTCTAAAAATTGGATTTCCTAAGGATTTTTATATGAAAAACTTTAAATGCGTTTTTCTTGTAAACTAGAAGAGCTAGAGCCAAAATAACGAAAATCTGTGATCACTTCTAAAAATTGGATTTCCTAAGGATTTTTATATGAAAAACTTTAAATGCGTTTTTCTTGTAAACTAGAAGAGCTAGAGCCAAAATAACGAAAATCTGTGATCACTTCTAAAAATTGGATTTCCTAAGGATTTTTATATGAAAAACTTTAAATGCGTTTTTCTTGTAAACTAGAAGAGCTTGAGCCAAAATAACGAAAATCTGTGATCACTTCTAAAAATTGGATTTCCTAAGGATTTTTATATGAAAAACTTAAAATGCGTTTTTATTGTAAACTAGAAGAGCTAGAGCCAAAATAACGAAAATCTGTGATCACTTCTAAAAATTGGATTTCCTAAGGATTTTTATATGAAAAACTTTAAATGCGTTTTTCTTGTAAACTAGAAGAGCTAGAGCCAAAATAACGAAAATCTGTGATCACTTCTAAAAATTGGATTTCCTAAGGATTTTTATATGAAAAACTTTAAATGCGTTTTTCTTGTAAACTAGAAGAGCTAGAGCCAAAATAACGAAAATCTGTGATCACTTCTAAAAATTGGATTTCCTAAGGATTTTTATATGAAAAACTTTAAATGCGTTTTTCTTGTAAACTAGAAGAGCTAGAGCCAAAATGACGAAAATCTGTGATCACTTCTAAAAATTGGATTTCCTAAGGATTTTTATATGAAAAACTTTAAATGCGTTTTTCTTGTAAACTAGAAGAGCTAGAGCCAAAATAACGAAAATCTGTGATCACTTCTAAAAATTGGATTTCCTAAGGATTTTTATATGAAAAACTTTAAATGCGTTTTTCTTGTAAACTAGAAGAGCTAGAGCCAAAATAACGAAAATCTGTGATCACTTCTAAAAATTGGATTTCCTAAGGATTTTTATATGAAAAACTTTAAATGCGTTTTTCTTGTAAACTAGAAGAGCTAGAGCCAAAATAACGAAAATCTGTGATCACTTCTAAAAATTGGATTTCCTAAGGATTTTTATATGAAAAACTTTAAATGCGTTTTTCTTGTAAACTAGAAGAGCTAGAGCCAAAATAACGAAAATCTGTGATCACTTCTAAAAATTGGATTTCCTAAGGATTTTTATATGAAAAACTTTAAATGCGTTTTTCTTGTAAACTAGAAGAGCTAGAGCCAAAATAACGAAAATCTGTGATCACTTCTAAAAATTGGATTTCCTAAGGATTTTTATATGAAAAACTTTAAATGCGTTTTTCTTGTAAACTAGAAGAGCTAGAGCCAAAATAACGAAAATCTGTGATCACTTCTAAAAATTGGATTTCCTAAGGATTTTTATATGAAAAACTTTAAATGCGTTTTTCTTGTAAACTAGAAGAGCTAGAGCCAAAATAACGAAAATCTGTGATCACTTCTAAAAATTGGATTTCCTAAGGATTTTTATATGAAAAACTTTAAATGCGTTTTTCTTGTAAACTAGAAGAGCTAGAGCCAAAATAACGAAAATCTGTGATCACTTCTAAAAATTGGATTTCCTAAGGATTTTTATATGAAAAACTTTAAATGCGTTTTTCTTGTAAACTAGAAGAGCTAGAGCCAAAATAACGAAAATCTGTGATCACTTCTAAAAATTGGATTTCCTAAGGATTTTTATATGAAAAACTTTAAATGCGTTTTTCTTGTAAACTAGAAGAGCTAGAGCCAAAATAACGAAAATCTGTGATCACTTCTAAAAATTGGATTTCCTAAGGATTTTTATATGAAAAACTTTAAATGCGTTTTTCTTGTAAACTAGAAGAGCTAGAGCCAAAATAACGAAAATCTGTGATCACTTCTAAAAATTGGATTTCCTAAGGATTTTTATATGAAAAACTTTAAATGCGTTTTTCTTGTAAACTAGAAGAGCTAGAGCCAAAATAACGAAAATCTGTGATCACTTCTAAAAATTGGATTTCCTAAGGATTTTTATATGAAAAACTTTAAATGCGTTTTTCTTGTAAACTAGAAGAGCTAGAGCCAAAATAACGAAAATCTGTGATCACTTCTAAAAATTGGATTTCCTAAGGATTTTTATATGAAAAACTTTAAATGCGTTTTTCTTGTAAACTAGAAGAGCTAGAGCCAAAATAACGAAAATCTGTGATCACTTCTAAAAATTGGATTTCCTAAGGATTTTTATATGAAAAACTTTAAATGCGTTTTTCTTGTAAACTAGAAGAGCTAGAGCCAAAATAACGAAAATCTGTGATCACTTCTAAAAATTGGATTTCCTAAGGATTTTTATATGAAAAACTTTAAATGCGTTTTTCTTGTAAACTAGAAGAGCTAGAGCCAAAATAACGAAAATCTGTGATCACTTCTAAAAATTGGATTTCCTAAGGATTTTTATATGAAAAACTTTAAATGCGTTTTTCTTGTAAACTAGAAGAGCTAGAGCCAAAATAACGAAAATCTGTGATCACTTCTAAAAATTGGATTTCCTAAGGATTTTTATATGAAAAACTTTAAATGCGTTTTTCTTGTAAACTAGAAGAGCTAGAGCCAAAATAACGAAAATCTGTGATCACTTCTAAAAATTGGATTTCCTAAGGATTTTTATATGAAAAACTTTAAATGCGTTTTTC
>CAWVPA010000036.1:0-37293 GCA_963931875.1 Pollenia griseotomentosa | reverse complement strand
CCTTAGAAAATCCATTTTTAGTGGAAAATACTAGTGATCACAGATTTTCGTTATTTTTGCTCTAGCTCTTCTAGTTTGCCAGAAAAAACGCATTTAAAGTTTTTCATATAAAAATCCTAAGAAAATCCATTTTTAGTGGAAAATACTAGTGATCACAGATTTTCGTTATTTTTGCTCTAGCTCTTCTAGTTTGCCAGAAAAACGCATTTAAAGTTTTTCATATAAAAATCCTTAGAAAATCCATTTTTAGTGGAAAATACTAGTGATCACAGATTTTCGTTATTTTTGCTCTAGCTCTTCTAGTTTGCCAGAAAAACGCATTTAAAGTTTTTCATATAAAAATCCTTAGAAAATCCATTTTTAGTCGAAAATACTAGTGATCACAGATTTTCGTTATTTTTGCTCTAACTCTTCTAGTTTGCCAGAAAAACGCAATTAAAGTTTTTCATATAAAAATCCTTAGAAAATCCATTTTTAGTGGAAAATACTAGTGATCACAGATTTTCGTTATTTTTGCTCTAGCTCTTCTAGTTTGCCAGAAAAACGCATTTAAAGTTTTTCATATAAAAATCCTAAGAAAATCCATTTTTAGTGGAAAATACTAGTGATCACAGATTTTCGTTATTTTTGCTCTAGCTCTTCTAGTTTGCCAGAAAAACGCATTTAAAGTTTTTCATATAAAAATCCTAAGAAAATCCATTTTTAGTGGAAAATACTAGTGATCACAGATTTTCGTTATTTTTGCTCTAACTCTTCTAGTTTGCCAGAAAAACGCAATTAAAGTTTTTCATATAAAAATCCTTAGAAAATCCATTTTTAGTGGAAAATACTAGTGATCACAGATTTTCGTTATTTTTGCTCTAGCTCTTCTAGTTTGCCAGAAAAACGCATTTAAAGTTTTTCATATAAAAATCCTAAGAAAATCCATTTTTAGTGGAAAATACTAGTGATCACAGATTTTCGTTATTTTTGCTCTAGCTCTTCTAGTTTGCCAGAAAAACGCATTTTAAGTTTTTCATATAAAAATCCTAAGAAAATCCATTTTTAGTGGAAAATACTAGTGATCACAGATTTTCGTTATTTTTGCTCTAGCTCTTCTAGTTTGCCAGAAAAACGCATTTAAAGTTTTTCATATAAAAATCCTTAGAAAATCCATTTTTAGTGGAAAATACTAGTGATCACAGATTTTCGTTATTTTTGCTCTAGCTCTTCTAGTTTGCCAGAAAAACGCATTTAAAGTTTTTCATATAAAAATCCTTAGAAAATCCATTTTTAGTGGAAAATACTAGTGATCACAGATTTTCGTTATTTTTGCTCTAGCTCTTCTAGTTTGCCAGAAAAACGCATTTAAAGTTTTTCATATAAAAATCCTAAGAAAATCCATTTTTAGTGGAAAATACTAGTGATCACAGATTTTCGTTATTTTTGCTCTAGCTCTTCTAGTTTGCCAGAAAAACGCATTTAAAGTTTTTCATATAAAAATCCTAAGAAAATCCATTTTTAGTGGAAAATACTAGTGATCACAGATTTTCGTTATTTTTGCTCTAGCTCTTCTAGTTTGCCAGAAAAACGCATTTAAAGTTTTTCATATAAAAATCCTAAGAAAATCCATTTTTAGTGGAAAATACTAGTGATCACAGATTTTCGTTATTTTTGCTCTAGCTCTTCTAGTTTGCCAGAAAAACGCATTTAAAGTTTTTCATATAAAAATCCTAAGAAAATCCATTTTTAGTGGAAAATACTAGTGATCACAGATTTTCGTTATTTTTGCTCTAGCTCTTCTAGTTTGCCAGAAAAACGCATTTAAAGTTTTTCATATAAAAATCCTAAGAAAATCCATTTTTAGTGGAAAATACTAGTGATCACAGATTTTCGTTATTTTTGCTCTAGCTCTTCTAGTTTGCCAGAAAAACGCATTTAAAGTTTTTCATATAAAAATCCTAAGAAAATCCATTTTTAGTGGAAAATACTAGTGATCACAGATTTTCGTTATTTTTGCTCTAGCTCTTCTAGTTTGCCAGAAAAACGCATTTAAAGTTTTTCATATAAAAATCCTAAGAAAATCCATTTTTAGTGGAAAATACTAGTGATCACAGATTTTCGTTATTTTTGCTCTAGCTCTTCTAGTTTGCCAGAAAAACGCATTTAAAGTTTTTCATATAAAAATCCTAAGAAAATCCATTTTTAGTGGAAAATACTAGTGATCACAGATTTTCGTTATTTTTGCTCTAGCTCTTCTAGTTTGCCAGAAAAACGCATTTAAAGTTTTTCATATAAAAATCCTAAGAAAATCCATTTTTAGTGGAAAATACTAGTGATCACAGATTTTCGTTATTTTTGCTCTAGCTCTTCTAGTTTGCCAGAAAAACGCATTTAAAGTTTTTCATATAAAAATCCTTAGAAAATCCATTTTTAGTGAAAAATACTAGTGATCACAGATTTTCGTTATTTTTGCTCTAACTCTTCTAGTTTGCCAGAAAAACGCAATTAAAGTTTTTCATATAAAAATCCTTAGAAAATCCATTTTTAGTGGAAAATACTAGTGATCACAGATTTTCGTTATTTTTGCTCTAGCTCTTCTAGTTTGCCAGAAAAACGCATTTAAACTTTTTCATATAAAAATCCTAAGAAAATCCATTTTTAGTGGAAAATACTAGTGATCACAGATTTTCTGATGAAAATCCTTTTAAATAATTGGACACAGGATTTTCTTTTATAAAAATTAATATTAAATTTATTTAAACAAAAACTATACTATTGAAGTTCAAAAAACTATTTTGTATACTCAAAAATTTTCAATGTATTTAAAAACAATAAAGTATTTTTCAAAGCCGACTAGGAAAATATAAATGTTGAATAAGTGAAGTGTTTTAGTGTAAAGTATATTTCCAACACTCCCCCTCAACATGTATATTTTTTACAAATTTATAATTAATCTTTTAAATTTAACGAATCAACAAACTTATTATGCTTTGTTTTAGCTAAATTTTTTGTAAAAATATCCGCAATCATTTCTTCTGTGGGACAGTATTTTAAATTTATTTCTTTATTATTTACGACTTCTCGAATGTGGTGATATTTTATATCAATATGTTTGCTGCGATTGTGAAGAACTGGATTTGTAGCTAACTTTAAAGCACTTTGATTGTCGACATTAAGTTCAATACTTTCTTCTTTTAAAACTCCAAGTTCTTGTAATAATCGCCTTAAGTAAACTGCTTCTTTTGACGCGTTAGAAATAGACATATATTCAGCTTCAGTGCTACTTAAAGCTGTCGTGGGTTGTTTTTTAGATTCCCAAGATATTGCACAATTTCCAAGATAAAAAACATATCCAGAGTAAGATTTTCTATCGGTTGAACATCCACCCCAATCTGCATCTGCATAACCGATCAGTTGGTTATTACCTTTGGAAAATTTCAGTTTTAGATTTTGGGTTCCTTTTAGGTATCGTAAGATATGTTTTGCTGCTGTAAAATGTTCTGCATTAGGATTTGTGTTTTTCTGAGCTAGTTTATTTACAGAATGTAATATATCTGGTCTCGTGGTTAATGACAAATATAACAACGATCCAATAAGTGATTGATATAAGGTGCTATCAATTTTTTTACATTTTTCATCACATTTAATTTGGTAATTAGGTTCTAAAGGTACTGATGATGGCTTGCAATTTTCCATATTGTATTCTTGTAACAAATCTCTAATATAAATTTCTTGACTTATCTCAATATCACCAGTCTCACCATCACGTCTTACCTTAATACCCAAAAAATGTTCCAGTAAACCTTTGTCCGTCACTTCAAATATCTTGCTAATTTCAGATTTAAAGCTTACTATTTCCTTTTTATCTCTACAACCAACAATAATATCGTCCACGTAAACTGCAACTATAATCAAATTGTTATTTTTAACCTTTTGATATAAACATGGTTCGTTCTGACAATTTTTAAAACCGAGTTGACATAAAACTTCGTTTAGCTTTAAATTCCACTCTCTACCTGCCTGTTTTAAACCGTATAGAGATTTATGAAGACGTAAAACTTTCCTTGGGTGCTTCTTATCTTCAAAACCCTTTGGCTGTTGCATATAAATTTCATCAGTTAGATCTCCATTTAGGTATGCTGTAACGACGTCTAACTGATGTAGGTGCATTTTGTGCTGAACTGCTAACGCTAAAATCATCCTTATTGTTTCATGTCTTATTACAGGTGAAAACGTCTCTTTATAATTAATACCATATTTCTGACTGCAACCTTTAGCTACTAGCCTTGCTTTAAAACGATCGATTTTGCCTTCACTATTCTTCTTTAAAGAATAAACCCATTTACTCTTAATGGATTTTTGACCTTGTGGCAACTCTTCTAACGACCAAGTTCCTTTTTGTTTTAATGAAGATATTTCCTTTTCCATAGCTTCTTGCCATTTCTTACTGTTTTGACTGGATAATGCCTCTTCGAAAGTCTGTGGAACTTGTTCTAGCTCCTCCACCGCATTATTCAGGACTTGGGGAATTTTTCTAGGACGACCTGGTTTACCATTTCTGAAAATTTTTGGTCTTCCTGGTCCACGCTTTACTTTTTCATTAGTTTCTAAAATTTCATCTATGGAACTCTCGTTTACTTCATCTTCTGCATTGAAATATAGCAAATCTTCGTCATCTGAGCTTTCTGTCTCTACTGCTTCCTGTGTTTGTTGTTCTTCTTCTTTAGTACTATCCTGGTTCAAAAACTCATCAAAACTAATAAAAACTTGATTTTCATTAATATTTTCTCCACCGGGCAAAATATGTTCATCAAACAAAACGTTTCGACGCTCAATTACCTCACGATTTTTCTTATCATACAAACGATATGCTTTAGATACACGTGAATACCCCACCATCGTCATGTTTGCACCTTTTGGATCGAATTTCCCTTTCTTTTTGTTCAATACTACTACATTTGAACCAAACACTTTCAAATGATTGACACTAGGTTTACGGCCAGTCCATGTTTCATACGGTGTTTTGCAATCTAAGCTTTTTGTTGGAGATCTATTACGTAAGTAAACAGCAGTTGCTACTGCTTCAGCCCAGAGGTTTTGACTAAGTCCAGAATCAACTAACATACAACGAGCCATTTCTACGATAGTACGATTAGCCCTTTCGGCCACGCCATTTTGCTGTGGCGTATAAGGTACGGTAAGCTGACGTTGTATTCCACACTGTTCCAAATACTGACTAAATTCATTGCTAAGGTATTCTCCTCCATTATCACTACGAAGGCATTTAATTTTGCGATTTGTTTGTCTTTCAACCAACTCTTTAAAAATTTTAAATTTTTCAAAAACTTCGCTTTTGTATTTTAAAAAATACACGAAAATTTTTCTTGATTTGTCATCTATGAATGTCACGAAATATTTTGACCCACCAATTGAATCTACATTCATAGGCCCACATACGTCCGAGTGTATTAAATCTAATAATTCATCTGATTTACTTTCCGATTTTTTAGGGAATTTAATTGCATGTATTTTGCTAACCATACAAGTTTCACAGGGTTTTTCAGATTCTTTATGCACATCCATACCTTGAACCATATTTTTCTCCGATAACTCATTTAGACTTTGGTAGTTGAGATGTCCATACCTACGATGCCAAGTTTCGCTTTTTGAACTTACAGCACATATTTTCTGTGCTGATTGTTGAACGTCAAACACAAACAGATTTTCTTCTCTTCTAGCTTTTAGAACTAGTTCACCATTGTTGTCCGTAAATATTGCACCATTTTTGTAGAATTTTATTTTACCGCCATATTCAACCACTTTGCTAACTGATAAGAAATTTCCATTTAAATCTGCAGAATATAACACATTTTTAAGTTCAATTTCAATATTATTAACTACAATTTTGACAGTTCCAATTCCTTCAGCCACAATAGATTTTTTATTTGCTAACATTATGTTATCATTAGATTTTGCAAAGTGTGTAAACAAATTCCGATTTGCACACATATGACTTGTAGCTCCACTATCTATGTACCAGGATATTGAACTACTTACTTTTATAGTTTTCGCCATTGCAATGAGGGAAAAAGATTTTGCATTTTCACGTTTTGAGTTACACTTGTTGGCATAATGGCCCTTTTTACCGCATATAAAACAATTTCCTTTCATAACCTTTGAAATTTCTTTATTTGAATTGTTTTTGTTTCGTATTTCCTTCTTCGTTGCACTGAAAGCTTGCTGCACTATTGGTGGCTCATTTTGTTGATTCTTACGTTCGTGTTCTTCTAATAACTTTATTTTTAAAGTTCCTAACACAGGTAAAGAGTCCCTCGTCTCCATAGCTACAACAAAATTTTCGTACTCCTTTGGAAGACTTGACAGAAGAATAATTACGAGCAATTCATCTTGAATTCGTATTCCGACATCTGCTAATTTCTCGGAAATATCACAAAAAACATTAAGATATTCAGCCATATCTTTGTTCTCCTTCATATTCAAACTCAACAGCTTTTTATATAAAGAAACTTTCTGCATTGGACCGCTAGGTTTGTAAACTTCCATAAGTTTATTCCACGCATCTTTGGACTTCTTAACATTTTTAATATAATTGAGTTGGGTTGACTTCACGCTTAACATGATTGTAGCTAAGGCTTTCTCATCATTAGTTTCCCACTCTAAAACTTTTTCGGCACTTGATGTTGCACCAATTTGTTCATTACCATTTACATATTTCCAAAAACCAGAATGGATTAAAATACTCCTCATATGAATACTCCACGTTTCATAATTCTTTTCGTCCAGCTTTTCTATCTGGTACAATGAGGATGACGCCATGTTGAACAACTTCTTTTTGATTCAATAGTACACCAAACAGCTTTCTACCCCAAACGTTCTGTCTGGGCCCATAACCTGATGAAAATCCTTTTAAATAATTGGACACAGGATTTTCTTTTATAAAAATTAATATTAAATTTATTTAAACAAAAACTATACTATTGAAGTTCAAAAAACTATTTTGTATACTCAAAAATTTTCAATGTATTTAAAAACAATAAAGTATTTTTCAAAGCCGACTAGGAAAATATAAATGTTGAATAAGTGAAGTGTTTTAGTGTAAAGTATATTTCCAACATTTTCGTTATTTTTGCTCTAGCTCTTCTAGTTTGCCAGAAAAACGCATTTAAAGTTTTTCATATAAAAATCCTTAGAAAATCCATTTTTAGTGGAAAATACTAGTGATCACAGATTTTCGTTATTTTTGCTCTAGCTCTTCTAGTTTGCCAGAAAAACGCATTTAAAGTTTTTCATATAAAAATCCTAAGAAAATCCATTTTTAGTGGAAAATACTAGTGATCACAGATTTTCGTAATTTTTGCTCTAGCTCTTCTAGTTTGCCAGAAAAACGCATTTAAAGTTTTTCATATAAAAATCCTTAGAAAATCCATTTTTAGTGGAAAATACTAGTGATCACAGATTTTCATTATTTTTGCTCTAGCTCTTCTAGTTTGCCAGAAAAACGCATTTAAAGTTTTTCATATAAAAATCCTTAGAAAATCCATTTTTAGTGGAAAATACTAGTGATCACAGATTTTCATTATTTTTGCTCTAGCTCTTCTAGTTTGCCAGAAAAACGCATTTAAAGTTTTTCATATAAAAATCCTTAGAAAATCCATTTTTAGTGGAAAATACTAGTGATCACAGATTTTCATTATTTTTGCTCTAGCTCTTCTAGTTTGCCAGAAAAACGCATTTAAAGTTTTTCATATAAAAATCCTTAGAAAATCCATTTTTAGTGGAAAATACTAGTGATCACAGATTTTCATTATTTTTGCTCTAGCTCTTCTAGTTTGCCAGAAAAACGCATTTAAAGTTTTTCATATAAAAATCCTTAGAAAATCCATTTTTAGTGGAAAATACTAGTGATCACAGATTTTCATTATTTTTGCTCTAGCTCTTCTAGTTTGCCAGAAAAACGCATTTAAAGTTTTTCATATAAAAATCCTTAGAAAATCCATTTTTAGTGGAAAATACTAGTGATCACAGATTTTCATTATTTTTGCTCTAGCTCTTCTAGTTTGCCAGAAAAACGCATTTAAAGTTTTTCATATAAAAATCCTTAGAAAATCCATTTTTAGTGGAAAATACTAGTGATCACAGATTTTCATTATTTTTGCTCTAGCTCTTCTAGTTTGCCAGAAAAACGCATTTAAAGTTTTTCATATAAAAATCCTTAGAAAATCCATTTTTAGTGGAAAATACTAGTGATCACAGATTTTCATTATTTTTGCTCTAGCTCTTCTAGTTTGCCAGAAAAACGCATTTAAAGTTTTTCATATAAAAATCCTTAGAAAATCCATTTTTAGTGGAAAATACTAGTGATCACAGATTTTCATTATTTTTGCTCTAGCTCTTCTAGTTTGCCAGAAAAACGCATTTAAAGTTTTTCATATAAAAATCCTTAGAAAATCCATTTTTAGTGGAAAATACTAGTGATCACAGATTTTCATTATTTTTGCTCTAGCTCTTCTAGTTTGCCAGAAAAACGCATTTAAAGTTTTTCATATAAAAATCCTTAGAAAATCCATTTTTAGTGGAAAATACTAGTGATCACAGATTTTCATTATTTTTGCTCTAGCTCTTCTAGTTTGCCAGAAAAACGCATTTAAAGTTTTTCATATAAAAATCCTTAGAAAATCCATTTTTAGTGGAAAATACTAGTGATCACAGATTTTCATTATTTTTGCTCTAGCTCTTCTAGTTTGCCAGAAAAACGCATTTAAAGTTTTTCATATAAAAATCCTTAGAAAATCCATTTTTAGTGGAAAATACTAGTGATCACAGATTTTCATTATTTTTGCTCTAGCTCTTCTAGTTTGCCAGAAAAACGCATTTAAAGTTTTTCATATAAAAATCCTTAGAAAATCCATTTTTAGTGGAAAATACTAGTGATCACAGATTTTCATTATTTTTGCTCTAGCTCTTCTAGTTTGCCAGAAAAACGCATTTAAAGTTTTTCATATAAAAATCCTTAGAAAATCCATTTTTAGTGGAAAATACTAGTGATCACAGATTTTCATTATTTTTGCTCTAGCTCTTCTAGTTTGCCAGAAAAACGCATTTAAAGTTTTTCATATAAAAATCCTTAGAAAATCCATTTTTAGTGGAAAATACTAGTGATCACAGATTTTCATTATTTTTGCTCTAGCTCTTCTAGTTTGCCAGAAAAACGCATTTAAAGTTTTTCATATAAAAATCCTTAGAAAATCCATTTTTAGTGGAAAATACTAGTGATCACAGATTTTCGTTATTTTTGCTCTAGCTCTTCTAGTTTGCCAGAAAAACGCATTTAAAGTTTTTCATATAAAAATCCTAAGAAAATCCATTTTTAGTGGAAAATACTAGTGATCACAGATTTTCGTTATTTTTGCTCTAGCTCTTCTAGTTTGCCAGAAAAACGCATTTAAAGTTTTTCATATAAAAATCCTTAGAAAATCCATTTTTAGTGGAAAATACTAGTGATCACAGATTTTCGTTATTTTTGCTCTAGCTCTTCTAGTTTGCAAGAAAAACGCATTTAAAGTTTTTCATATAAAAATCCTAAGAAAATCCATTTTTAGTGGAAAATACTAGTGATCACAGATTTTCGTTATTTTTGCTCTAGCTCTTCTAGTTTGCCAGAAAAACGCATTTTAAGTTTTTCATATAAAAATCCTTAGAAAATCCATTTTTAGTGGAAAATACTAGTGATCACAGATTTTCGTTATTTTTGCTCTAGCTCTTCTAGTTTGCCAGAAAAACGCATTTAAAGTTTTTCATATAAAAATCCTAAGAAAATCCATTTTTAGTGGAAAATACTAGTGATCACAGATTTTCGTTATTTTTGCTCTAGCTCTTCTAGTTTGCCAGAAAAACGCATTTAAAGTTTTTCATATAAAAATCCTTAGAAAATCCATTTTTAGTGGAAAATACTAGTGATCCCAGATTTTCGTTATTTTTGCTCTAGCTCTTCTAGTTTGCCAGAAAAACGCATATAAAGTTTTTCATATAAAAATCCTAAGAAAATCCATTTTTAGTGGAAAAAACTAGTGATCACAGATTTTCGTTATTTTTGCTCTAGCTCTTCTAGTTTGCCAGAAACACGCATTTAAAGTTTTTCATATAAAAATCCTTAGAAAATCCATTTTTAGTGGAAAATACTAGTGATCACAGATTTTCGTTATTTTTGCTCTAACTCTTCTAGTTTGCCAGAAAAACGCAATTAAAGTTTTTCATATAAAAATCCTTAGAAAATCCATTTTTAGTGGAAAATACTAGTGATCACAGATTTTCGTTATTTTTGCTCTAGCTCTTCTAGTTTGCCAGAAAAACGCATTTAAAGTTTTTCATATAAAAATCCTTAGAAAATCCATTTTTAGTGGAAAATACTAGTGATCCCAGATTTTCGTTATTTTTGCTCTAGCTCTTCTAGTTTGCCAGAAAAACGCATTTAAAGTTTTTCATATAAAAATCCTTAGAAAATCCATTTTTAGTGGAAAATACTAGTGATCACATTTTTGCATATAAAAATCCTTAGAAAATCCATTTTTAGTGGAAAATACTAGTGATCACAGATTTTCGTTATTTTTGCTCTAGCTCTACTAGTTTGCTAGAAAAACGCATTTAAAGTTTTTCATATAAAAATCCTTAGAAAATCCATTTTTAGTGGAAAATACTAGTGATCACAGATTTTCGTTATTTTTGCTCTAGCTCTTCTAGTTTGCCAGAAAAACGCATTTAAAGTTTTTCATATAAAAATCCTTAGAAAATCCATTTTTAGTGGAAAATACTAGTGATCACAGATTTTCGTTATTTTTGCTCTAGCACTTCTAGTTTGCCAGAAAAACGCATTTAAAGTTTTCCATATAAAAATCCTTAGAAAAACCATTTTTAGTGGAAAATACTAGTGATCACAGATTTTCGTTATTTTTGCTCTAGCTCTTCTAGTTTGCCAGAAAAACGCATTTAAAGTTTTTCATATAAAAATCCTTAGAAAATCCATTTTTAGTGGAAAATACTAGTGATCCCAGATTTTCGTTATTTTTGCTCTAGCTCTTCTAGTTTGCCAGAAAAACGCATTTAAAGTTTTTCATATAAAAATCCTTAGAAAATCCATTTTTAGTGGAAAATACTAGTGATCACATTTTTGCATATAAAAATCCTTAGAAAATCCATTTTTAGTGGAAAATACTAGTGATCACAGATTTTCGTTATTTTTGCTCTAGCTCTACTAGTTTGCTAGAAAAACGCATTTAAAGTTTTTCATATAAAAATCCTTAGAAAATCCATTTTTAGTGGAAAATACTAGTGATCACAGATTTTCGTTATTTTTGCTCTAGCACTTCTAGTTTGCCAGAAAAACGCATTTAAAGTTTTCCATATAAAAATCCTTAGAAAAACCATTTTTAGTGGAAAATACTAGTGATCACAGATTTTCGTTATTTTTGCTCTAGCTCTTCTAGTTTGCCAGAAAAACGCATTTAAAGTTTTTCATATAAAAATCCTTAGAAAATCCATTTTTAGTGGAAAATACTAGTGATCCCAGATTTTCGTTATTTTTGCTCTAGCTCTTCTAGTTTGCCAGAAAAACGCATTTAAAGTTTTTCATATAAAAATCCTTAGAAAATCCATTTTTAGTGGAAAATACTAGTGATCACATTTTTGCATATAAAAATCCTTAAAAAATCCATTTTTAGTGGAAAATACTAGTGATCACAGATTTTCATTATTTTTGCTCTAGCTCTTCTAGTTTGCCAGAAAAACGCATTTAAAGTTTTTCATATAAAAATCCTTAGAAAATCCATTTTTAGTGGAAAATACTAGTGATCACAGATTTTCATTATTTTTGCTCTAGCTCTTCTAGTTTGCCAGAAAAACGCATTTAAAGTTTTTCATATAAAAATCCTTAGAAAATCCATTTTTAGTGGAAAATACTAGTGATCACAGATTTTCATTATTTTTGCTCTAGCTCTTCTAGTTTGCCAGAAAAACGCATTTAAAGTTTTTCATATAAAAATCCTTAGAAAATCCATTTTTAGTGGAAAATACTAGTGATCACAGATTTTCATTATTTTTGCTCTAGCTCTTCTAGTTTGCCAGAAAAACGCATTTAAAGTTTTTCATATAAAAATCCTTAGAAAATCCATTTTTAGTGGAAAATACTAGTGATCACAGATTTTCATTATTTTTGCTCTAGCTCTTCTAGTTTGCCAGAAAAACGCATTTAAAGTTTTTCATATAAAAATCCTTAGAAAATCCATTTTTAGTGGAAAATACTAGTGATCACAGATTTTCATTATTTTTGCTCTAGCTCTTCTAGTTTGCCAGAAAAACGCATTTAAAGTTTTTCATATAAAAATCCTTAGAAAATCCATTTTTAGTGGAAAATACTAGTGATCACAGATTTTCATTATTTTTGCTCTAGCTCTTCTAGTTTGCCAGAAAAACGCATTTAAAGTTTTTCATATAAAAATCCTTAGAAAATCCATTTTTAGTGGAAAATACTAGTGATCACAGATTTTCATTATTTTTGCTCTAGCTCTTCTAGTTTGCCAGAAAAACGCATTTAAAGTTTTTCATATAAAAATCCTTAGAAAATCCATTTTTAGTGGAAAATACTAGTGATCACAGATTTTCATTATTTTTGCTCTAGCTCTTCTAGTTTGCCAGAAAAACGCATTTAAAGTTTTTCATATAAAAATCCTTAGAAAATCCATTTTTAGTGGAAAATACTAGTGATCACAGATTTTCATTATTTTTGCTCTAGCTCTTCTAGTTTGCCAGAAAAACGCATTTAAAGTTTTTCATATAAAAATCCTTAGAAAATCCATTTTTAGTGGAAAATACTAGTGATCACAGATTTTCATTATTTTTGCTCTAGCTCTTCTAGTTTGCCAGAAAAACGCATTTAAAGTTTTTCATATAAAAATCCTTAGAAAATCCATTTTTAGTGGAAAATACTAGTGATCACAGATTTTCATTATTTTTGCTCTAGCTCTTCTAGTTTGCCAGAAAAACGCATTTAAAGTTTTTCATATAAAAATCCTTAGAAAATCCATTTTTAGTGGAAAATACTAGTGATCACAGATTTTCATTATTTTTGCTCTAGCTCTTCTAGTTTGCCAGAAAAACGCATTTAAAGTTTTTCATATAAAAATCCTTAGAAAATCCATTTTTAGTGGAAAATACTAGTGATCACAGATTTTCATTATTTTTGCTCTAGCTCTTCTAGTTTGCCAGAAAAACGCATTTAAAGTTTTTCATATAAAAATCCTTAGAAAATCCATTTTTAGTGGAAAATACTAGTGATCACAGATTTTCATTATTTTTGCTCTAGCTCTTCTAGTTTGCCAGAAAAACGCATTTAAAGTTTTTCATATAAAAATCCTTAGAAAATCCATTTTTAGTGGAAAATACTAGTGATCACAGATTTTCATTATTTTTGCTCTAGCTCTTCTAGTTTGCCAGAAAAACGCATTTAAAGTTTTTCATATAAAAATCCTTAGAAAATCCATTTTTAGTGGAAAATACTAGTGATCACAGATTTTCATTATTTTTGCTCTAGCTCTTCTAGTTTGCCAGAAAAACGCATTTAAAGTTTTTCATATAAAAATCCTTAGAAAATCCATTTTTAGTGGAAAATACTAGTGATCACAGATTTTCGTTATTTTTGCTCTAGCTCTTCTAGTTTGCCAGAAAAACGCATTTAAAGTTTTTCATATAAAAATCCTTAGAAAATCCATTTTTAGTGGAAAATACTAGTGATCACAGATTTTCGTTATTTTTGCTCTAGCTCTTCTAGTTTGCCAGAAAAACGCATTTAAAGTTTTTCATATAAAAATCCTAAGAAAATCCATTTTTAGTGGAAAATACTAGTGATCACAGATTTTCGTTATTTTTGCTCTAGCTCTTCTAGTTTGCCAGAAAAACGCATTTTAAGTTTTTCATATAAAAATCCTTAGAAAATCCATTTTTAGTGGAAAATACTAGTGATCACAGATTTTCGTTATTTTTGCTCTAGCTCTTCTAGTTTGCCAGAAAAACGCATTTAAAGTTTTTCATATAAAAATCCTAAGAAAATCCATTTTTAGTGGAAAATACTAGTGATCACAGATTTTCGTTATTTTTGCTCTAGCTCTTCTAGTTTGCCAGAAAAACGCATTTAAAGTTTTTCATATAAAAATCCTTAGAAAATCCATTTTTAGTGGAAAATACTAGTGATCCCAGATTTTCGTTATTTTTGCTCTAGCTCTTCTAGTTTGCCAGAAAAACGCATATAAAGTTTTTCATATAAAAATCCTAAGAAAATCCATTTTTAGTGGAAAAAACTAGTGATCACAGATTTTCGTTATTTTTGCTCTAGCTCTTCTAGTTTGCCAGAAACACGCATTTAAAGTTTTTCATATAAAAATCCTTAGAAAATCCATTTTTAGTGGAAAATACTAGTGATCACAGATTTTCGTTATTTTTGCTCTAACTCTTCTAGTTTGCCAGAAAAACGCAATTAAAGTTTTTCATATAAAAATCCTTAGAAAATCCATTTTTAGTGGAAAATACTAGTGATCACAGATTTTCGTTATTTTTGCTCTAGCTCTTCTAGTTTGCCAGAAAAACGCATTTAAAGTTTTTCATATAAAAATCCTTAGAAAATCCATTTTTAGTGGAAAATACTAGTGATCCCAGATTTTCGTTATTTTTGCTCTAGCTCTTCTAGTTTGCCAGAAAAACGCATTTAAAGTTTTTCATATAAAAATCCTTAGAAAATCCATTTTTAGTGGAAAATACTAGTGATCACATTTTTGCATATAAAAATCCTTAGAAAATCCATTTTTAGTGGAAAATACTAGTGATCACAGATTTTCGTTATTTTTGCTCTAGCTCTACTAGTTTGCTAGAAAAACGCATTTAAAGTTTTTCATATAAAAATCCTTAGAAAATCCATTTTTAGTGGAAAATACTAGTGATCACAGATTTTCGTTATTTTTGCTCTAGCTCTTCTAGTTTGCCAGAAAAACGCATTTAAAGTTTTTCATATAAAAATCCTTAGAAAATCCATTTTTAGTGGAAAATACTAGTGATCACAGATTTTCGTTATTTTTGCTCTAGCACTTCTAGTTTGCCAGAAAAACGCATTTAAAGTTTTCCATATAAAAATCCTTAGAAAAACCATTTTTAGTGGAAAATACTAGTGATCACAGATTTTCGTTATTTTTGCTCTAGCTCTTCTAGTTTGCCAGAAAAACGCATTTAAAGTTTTTCATATAAAAATCCTTAGAAAATCCATTTTTAGTGGAAAATACTAGTGATCCCAGATTTTCGTTATTTTTGCTCTAGCTCTTCTAGTTTGCCAGAAAAACGCATTTAAAGTTTTTCATATAAAAATCCTTAGAAAATCCATTTTTAGTGGAAAATACTAGTGATCACATTTTTGCATATAAAAATCCTTAGAAAATCCATTTTTAGTGGAAAATACTAGTGATCACAGATTTTCGTTATTTTTGCTCTAGCTCTACTAGTTTGCTAGAAAAACGCATTTAAAGTTTTTCATATAAAAATCCTTAGAAAATCCATTTTTAGTGGAAAATACTAGTGATCACAGATTTTCGTTATTTTTGCTCTAGCACTTCTAGTTTGCCAGAAAAACGCATTTAAAGTTTTCCATATAAAAATCCTTAGAAAAACCATTTTTAGTGGAAAATACTAGTGATCACAGATTTTCGTTATTTTTGCTCTAGCTCTTCTAGTTTGCCAGAAAAACGCATTTAAAGTTTTTCATATAAAAATCCTTAGAAAATCCATTTTTAGTGGAAAATACTAGTGATCCCAGATTTTCGTTATTTTTGCTCTAGCTCTTCTAGTTTGCCAGAAAAACGCATTTAAAGTTTTTCATATAAAAATCCTTAGAAAATCCATTTTTAGTGGAAAATACTAGTGATCACATTTTTGCATATAAAAATCCTTAAAAAATCCATTTTTAGTGGAAAATACTAGTGATCACAGATTTTCGTTATTTTTGCTCTAGCTCTACTAGTTTGCTAGAAAAACGCATTTAAAGTTTTTCATATAAAAATCCTTAGAAAATCCATTTTTAGTGGAAAATACTAGTGATCACAGATTTTCGTTATTTTTGCTCTAGCTCTTCTAGTTTGCTAGAAAAACGCATTTAAAGTTTTTCATATAAAAATCCTTAGAAAATCCATTTTTAGTGGAAAATACTAGTGATCACAGATTTTCGTTATTTTTGCTCTAGCACTTCTAGTTTGCCAGAAAAACGCATTTAAAGTTTTCCATATAAAAATCCTTAGAAAAACCATTTTTAGTGGAAAATACTAGTGATCACAGATTTTCGTTATTTTTGCGCTAGCTCTTCTAGTTTGCCAGAAAAACGCATTTAAAGTTTTTCATATAAAAATCCTTAGAAAATCCATTTTTAGTAGAAAATACTAGTGATCACAGATTTTCGTTATTTTTGCTCTAGCTCTTCTAGTTTGCCAGAAAAACGCATTTAAAGTTTTTCATATAAAAATCCTTAGAACATCCATTTTTAGTGGAAAATACTAGTGATCACGGATTTTCGTTATTTTTGCTCTAGCTCTTCTAGTTTGCCAGAAAAACGCATTTAAAGTTTTTCATATAAAAATCCTTAGAAAATCCATTTTTAGTGGAAAATACTAGTGATCACAGATTTTCGTTATTTTTGCTCTAGCTCTTCTAGTTTGCCAGAAAAACGGATTTAAAGTTTTTCATATAAAAATCCTTAGAAAATCCATTTTTAGTGGAAAATACTAGTGATCACAGATTTTCGTTATTTTTGCTCTAGCTCTTCTAGTTTGCCAGAAAAACGCATTTAAAGTTTTTCATATAAAAATCCTAAGAAAATCCATTTTTAGTGGAAAATACTAGTGATCACAGATTTTCGTTATTTTTGCTTTAGCTCTTCTAGTTTGCCAGAAAAACTCATTTAAAGTTTTTCATATAAAAATCCTAAGAAAATCCATTTTTAGTGGAAAATACTAGTGATCACAGATTTTCGTTATTTTTGCTCTAGCTCTTCTAGTTTGCCAGAAAAACGCATTTAAAGTTTTTCATATAAAAATCCTTAGAAAATCCATTTTTAGTGGAAAATACTAGTGATCACAGATTTTCGTTATTTTTGCTCTAGCTCTTCTAGTTTGCCAGAAAAACGCATTTAAAGTTTTTCATATAAAAATCCTAAGAAAATCCATTTTTAGTGGAAAATACTAGTGATCACAGATTTTCGTTATTTTTGCTCTAGCTCTTCTAGTTTGCCAGAAAAACGCATTTAAAGTTTTTCATATAAAAATCCTAAGAAAATCCATTTTTAGTGGAAAATACTAGTGATCACAGATTTTCGTTATTTTTGCTCTAGCTCTTCTAGTTTGCCAGAAAAACGCATTTAAAGTTTTTCATATAAAAATCCTAAGAAAATCCATTTTTAGTGGAAAATACTAGTGATCACAGATTTTCGTTATTTTTGCTCTAGCTCTTCTAGTTTGCCAGAAAAACGCATTTAAAGTTTTTCATATAAAAATCCTTAGAAAATCCATTTTTAGTGGAAAATACTAGTGATCACAGATTTTCGTTATTTTTGCTCTAGCTCTTCTAGTTTGCCAGAAAAACGCATTTAAAGTTTTTCATATAAAAATCCTTAGAAAATCCATTTTTAGTGGAAAATACTAGTGATCACAGATTTTCGTTATTTTTGCTCTAGCTCTTCTAGTTTGCCAGAAAAACGCATTTAAAGTTTTTCATATAAAAATCCTAAGAAAATCCATTTTAGTGGAAAATACTAGTGATCACAGATTTTCGTTATTTTTGCTCTAGCTCTTCTAGTTTGCCAGAAAAACGCATTTAAAGTTTTTCATATAAAAATCCTAAGAAAATCCATTTTTAGTGGAAAATACTAGTGATCACAGATTTTCGTTATTTTTGCTCTAGCTCTTCTAGTTTGCCAGAAAAACGCATTTAAAGTTTTTCATATAAAAATCCTTAGAAAATCCATTTTTAGTGGAAAATACTAGTGATCACAGATTTTCGTTATTTTTGCTCTAGCTCTTCTAGTTTGCCAGAAAAACGCATTTAAAGTTTTTCATATAAAAATCCTTAGAAAATCCATTTTTAGTGGAAAATACTAGTGATCACAGATTTTCGTTATTTTTGCTCTAGCTCTTCTAGTTTGCCAGAAAAACGCATTTAAAGTTTTTCATATAAAAATCCTTAGAAAATCCATTTTTAGTGGAAAATACTAGTGATCACAGATTTTCGTTATTTTTGCTCTAGCTCTTCTAGTTTGCCAGAAAAACGCATTTAAAGTTTTTCATATAAAAATCCTTAGAAAATCCATTTTTAGTGGAAAATACTAGTGATCACAGATTTTCGTTATTTTTGCTCTAGCTCTTCTAGTTTGCCAGAAAAACGCATTTAAAGTTTTTCATATAAAAATCCTTAGAAAATCCATTTTTAGTGGAAAATACTAGTGATCACAGATTTTCGTTATTTTTGCTCTAGCTCTTCTAGTTTGCCAGAAAAACGCATTTAAAGTTTTTCATATAAAAATCCTTAGAAAATCCATTTTTAGTGGAAAATACTAGTGATCACAGATTTTCGTTATTTTTGCTCTAGCTCTTCTAGTTTGCCAGAAAAACGCATTTAAAGTTTTTCATATAAAAATCCTTAGAAAATCCATTTTTAGTGGAAAATACTAGTGATCACAGATTTTCGTTATTTTTGCTCTAGCTCTTCTAGTTTGCCAGAAAAACGCATTTAAAGTTTTTCATATAAAAATCCTTAGAAAATCCATTTTTAGTGGAAAATACTAGTGATCACAGATTTTCGTTATTTTTGCTCTAGCTCTTCTAGTTTGCCAGAAAAACGCATTTAAAGTTTTTCATATAAAAATCCTTAGAAAATCCATTTTTAGTGGAAAATACTAGTGATCACAGATTTTCGTTATTTTTGCTCTAGCTCTTCTAGTTTGCCAGAAAAACGCATTTAAAGTTTTTCATATAAAAATCCTAAGAAAATCCATTTTTAGTGGAAAATACTAGTGATCACAGATTTTCGTTATTTTTGCTCTAGCTCTTCTAGTTTGCCAGAAAAACGCATTTAAAGTTTTTCATATAAAAATCCTAAGAAAATCCATTTTTAGTGGAAAATACTAGTGATCACAGATTTTCGTTATTTTTGCTCTAGCTCTTCTAGTTTGCCAGAAAAACGCATTTAAAGTTTTTCATATAAAAATCCTTAGAAAATCCATTTTTAGTGGAAAATACTAGTGATCACAGATTTTCGTTATTTTTGCTCTAGCTCTTCTAGTTTGCCAGAAAAACGCATTTAAAGTTTTTCATATAAAAATCCTAAGAAAATCCATTTTTAGTGGAAAATACTAGTGATCACAGATTTTCGTTATTTTTGCTCTAGCTCTTCTAGTTTGCCAGAAAAACGCATTTAAAGTTTTTCATATAAAAATCCTAAGAAAATCCATTTTTAGTGGAAAATACTAGTGATCACAGATTTTCGTTATTTTTGCTCTAGCTCTTCTAGTTTGCCAGAAAAACGCATTTAAAGTTTTTCATATAAAAATCCTAAGAAAATCCATTTTTAGTGGAAAATACTAGTGATCACAGATTTTCGTTATTTTTGCTCTAGCTCTTCTAGTTTGCCAGAAAAACGCATTTAAAGTTTTTCATATAAAAATCCTAAGAAAATCCATTTTTAGTGGAAAATACTAGTGATCACAGATTTTCGTTATTTTTGCTCTAGCTCTTCTAGTTTGCCAGAAAAACGCATTTAAAGTTTTTCATATAAAAATCCTAAGAAAATCCATTTTTAGTGGAAAATACTAGTGATCACAGATTTTCGTTATTTTTGCTCTAGCTCTTCTAGTTTGCCAGAAAAACGCATTTAAAGTTTTTCATATAAAAATCCTTAGAAAATCCATTTTTAGTGGAAAATACTAGTGATCACAGATTTTCGTTATTTTTGCTCTAGCTCTTCTAGTTTGCCAGAAAAACGCATTTAAAGTTTTTCATATAAAAATCCTAAGAAAATCCATTTTTAGTGGAAAATACTAGTGATCACAGATTTTCGTTATTTTTGCTCTAGCTCTTCTAGTTTGCCAGAAAAACGCATTTAAAGTTTTTCATATAAAAATCCTAAGAAAATCCATTTTTAGTGGAAAATACTAGTGATCACAGATTTTCGTTATTTTTGCTCTAGCTCTTCTAGTTTGCCAGAAAAACGCATTTAAAGTTTTTCATATAAAAATCCTTAGAAAATCCATTTTAAGTGGAAAATACTAGTGATCACAGATTTTCGTTATTTTTGCTCTAGCTCTTCTAGTTTGCCAGAAAAACACATTTAAAGCAGTGAAGGGCAGATAGAGAACATTGAATAAAAGAGAGTAAATTAGTTGATTTACACTTAGAGAAAAGATTTTCAAACTGTATGTAAATATGCAATACAAAAAAGGAGTTCAGTAAAAAATATTATTATATAAATCATCAAGTTTTAACTAACGTTAAAATATATGTATACATATGGTCACCTGAAATCGAAAAGGCCGTGAGCAAAAACTTTAAAATGTGTACTATAGGTATGTAAATATGCAAAAAAAAAAAAGGAATTCAGTAAAAAACTTGATTATTATATAATTCATCATCCCACATGATTGCTGAAATGTTTTTAAAACAAGCTGAAAAATAAACATACATGAGCACAGCTTGATCACAACACAATAAATATATTGTCAGTGTGCCACTACGAAATTGCAAAATTTGCCAAAATAACAACATGCGCAACACTCCTGCTTCGTTGAAATTTATAGAGCAACTGAATAAAATTTTATTTTTTTCTTTCTGTTGTATTTGTTTTTCGGGTTGCCTTTGTTACTTTTTATGCTTGAAACAATGAATTCAAGATTTTCAGTTTGTGGGCAATAGTAAATGAGCGAAAACAACATCACACAAACACGTGTATGTGTTATACGGTACATTTTTTCACATTCTGATTTCAATGTAGATATTGTTATTTCTTTTTGTTTTGACTGCTAGAAAATGGTTTTTTATTAATTTTCTCTATTTTAAACGTACTTTTATTTATTAAAAAAGTAATATAATAAAACAAGTGTATGGTATGTTTTGGGGATTTTAGGGAATATCTTAGTAGGGAAATTTTTGTATTTGTAGCAGCTCTGGTACAAAAAAACACGAAGAGTAAATGTAAAAACCCGAAAAACTTCGTAATCCAGGCAAACCAGCGCCCACCGCTGATTTAAAGTTTTTCATATAAAAATCCTAAGAAAATCCATTTTTAGTGGAAAATACTAGTGATCACAGATTTTCGTTATTTTTGCTCTAGCTCTTCTAGTTTGCCAGAAAAACGCATTTAAAGTTTTTCATATAAAAATCCTAAGAAAATCCATTTTTAGTGGAAAATACTAGTGATCACAGATTTTCGTTATTTTTGCTCTAGCTCTTCTCGTTTGCCAGAAAAACGCATTTAAAGTTTTTCATATAAAAATCCTAAGAAAATCCATTTTTAGTGGAAAATACTAGTGATCACAGATTTTCGTTATTTTTGCTCTAGCTCTTCTAGTTTGCCAGAAAAACGCATTTAAAGTTTTTCATATAAAAATCCTTAGAAAATCCATTTTTAGTGGAAAATACTAGTGATCACAGATTTTCGTTATTTTTGCTCTAGCTCTTCTAGTTTGCCAGAAAAACGCATTTTAAGTTTTTCATATAAAAATCCTTAGAAAATCCATTTTTAGTGGAAAATACTAGTGATCACAGATTTTCGTTATTTTTGCTCTAGCTCTTCTAGTTTGCCAGAAAAACGCATTTAAAGTTTTTCATATAAAAATCCTTAGAAAATCCATTTTTAGTGGAAAATACTAGTGATCACAGATTTTCGTTATTTTTGCTCTAGCTCTTCTAGTTTGCCAGAAAAACGCATTTAAAGTTTTTCATATACAAATCCTTAGAAAATCCATTTTTAGTGGAAAATACTAGTGATCACAGATTTTCGTTATTTTTGCTCTAGCTCTTCTAGTTTGCCAGAAAAACGCATTTAAAGTTTTTCATATACAAATCCTTAGAAAATCCATTTTTAGTGGAAAATACTAGTGATCACAGATTTTCGTTATTTTTGCTCTAGCTCTTCTCGTTTGCCAGAAAAACGCATTTAAAGTTTTTCATATAAAAATCCTAAGAAAATCCATTTTTAGTGGAAAATACTAGTGATCACAGATTTTCGTTATTTTTGCTCTAGCTCTTCTAGTTTGCCAGAAAAACGCATTTAAAGTTTTTCATATAAAAATCCTAAGAAAATCCATTTTTAGTGGAAAATACTAGTGATCACAGATTTTCGTTATTTTTGCTCTAGCTCTTCTAGTTTGCCAGAAAAACGCATTTAAAGTTTTTCATATAAAAATCCTAAGAAAATCCATTTTTAGTGGAAAATACTAGTGATCACAGATTTTCGTTATTTTTGCTCTAGCTCTTCTAGTTTGCCAGAAAAACGCATTTAAAGTTTTTCATATAAAAATCCTAAGAAAATCCATTTTTAGTGGAAAATACTAGTGATCACAGATTTTCGTTATTTTTGCTCTAGCTCTTCTAGTTTGCCAGAAAAACGCATTTAAAGTTTTTCATATAAAAATCCTTAGAAAATCCATTTTTAGTGGAAAATACTAGTGATCACAGATTTTCGTTATTTTTGCTCTAGCTCTTCTAGTTTGCCAGAAAAACGCATTTAAAGTTTTTCATATAAAAATCCTAAGAAAATCCATTTTTAGTGGAAAATACTAGTGATCACAGATTTTCGTTATTTTTGCTCTAGCTCTTCTAGTTTGCCAGAAAAACGCATTTAAAGTTTTTCATATAAAAATCCTAAGAAAATCCATTTTTAGTGGAAAATACTAGTGATCACAGATTTTCGTTATTTTTGCTCTAGCTCTTCTAGTTTGCCAGAAAAACGCATTTAAAGTTTTTCATATAAAAATCCTAAGAAAATCCATTTTTAGTGGAAAATACTAGTGATCACAGATTTTCGTTATTTTTGCTCTAGCTCTTCTAGTTTGCCAGAAAAACGCATTTAAAGTTTTTCATATAAAAATCCTAAGAAAATCCATTTTTAGTGGAAAATACTAGTGATCACAGATTTTCGTTATTTTTGCTCTAGCTCTTCTAGTTTGCCAGAAAAACGCATTTAAAGTTTTTCATATAAAAATCCTAAGAAAATCCATTTTTAGTGGAAAATACTAGTGATCACAGATTTTCGTTATTTTTGCTCTAGCTCTTCTAGTTTGCCAGAAAAACGCATTTAAAGTTTTTCATATAAAAATCCTAAGAAAATCCATTTTTAGTGGAAAATACTAGTGATCACAGATTTTCGTTATTTTTGCTCTAGCTCTTCTAGTTTGCCAGAAAAACGCATTTAAAGTTTTTCATATAAAAATCCTAAGAAAATCCATTTTTAGTGGAAAATACTAGTGATCACAGATTTTCGTTATTTTTGCTCTAGCTCTTCTAGTTTGCCAGAAAAACGCATTTAAAGTTTTTCATATAAAAATCCTAAGAAAATCCATTTTTAGTGGAAAATACTAGTGATCACAGATTTTCGTTATTTTTGCTCTAGCTCTTCTAGTTTGCCAGAAAAACGCATTTAAAGTTTTTCATATAAAAATCCTTAGAAAATCCATTTTTAGTGGAAAATACTAGTGATCACAGATTTTCGTTATTTTTGCTCTAGCTCTTCTAGTTTGCCAGAAAAACGCATTTAAAGTTTTTCATATAAAAATCCTAAGAAAATCCATTTTTAGTGGAAAATACTAGTGATCACAGATTTTCGTTATTTTTGCTCTAGCTCTTCTAGTTTGCCAGAAAAACGCATTTAAAGTTTTTCATATAAAAATCCTAAGAAAATCCATTTTTAGTGGAAAATACTAGTGATCACAGATTTTCGTTATTTTTGCTCTAGCTCTTCTAGTTTGCCAGAAAAACGCATTTAAAGTTTTTCATATAAAAATCCTAAGAAAATCCATTTTTAGTGGAAAATACTAGTGATCACAGATTTTCGTTATTTTTGCTCTAGCTCTTCTAGTTTGCCAGAAAAACGCATTTAAAGTTTTTCATATAAAAATCCTAAGAAAATCCATTTTTAGTGGAAAATACTAGTGATCACAGATTTTCGTTATTTTTGCTCTAGCTCTTCTAGTTTGCCAGAAAAACGCATTTAAAGTTTTTCATATAAAAATCCTTAGAAAATCCATTTTTAGTGGAAAATACTAGTGATCACAGATTTTCGTTATTTTTGCTCTAGCTCTTCTAGTTTGCCAGAAAAACGCATTTAAAGTTTTTCATATAAAAATCCTAAGAAAATCCATTTTTAGTGGAAAATACTAGTGATCACAGATTTTCGTTATTTTTGCTCTAGCTCTTCTAGTTTGCCAGAAAAACGCATTTAAAGTTTTTCATATAAAAATCCTAAGAAAATCCATTTTTAGTGGAAAATACTAGTGATCACAGATTTTCGTTATTTTTGCTCTAGCTCTTCTAGTTTGCCAGAAAAACGCATTTAAAGTTTTTCATATAAAAATCCTTAGAAAATCCATTTTAAGTGGAAAATACTAGTGATCACAGATTTTCGTTATTTTTGCTCTAGCTCTTCTAGTTTGCCAGAAAAACACATTTAAAGCAGTGAAGGGCAGATAGAGAACATTGAATAAAAGAGAGTAAATTAGTTGATTTACACTTAGAGAAAAGATTTTCAAACTGTATGTAAATATGCAATACAAAAAAGGAGTTCAGTAAAAAATATTATTATATAAATCATCAAGTTTTAACTAACGTTAAAATATATGTATACATATGGTCACCTGAAATCGAAAAGGCCGTGAGCAAAAACTTTAAAATGTGTACTATAGGTATGTAAATATGCAAAAAAAAAAAAGGAATTCAGTAAAAAACTTGATTATTATATAATTCATCATCCCACATGATTGCTGAAATGTTTTTAAAACAAGCTGAAAAATAAACATACATGAGCACAGCTTGATCACAACACAATAAATATATTGTCAGTGTGCCACTACGAAATTGCAAAATTTGCCAAAATAACAACATGCGCAACACTCCTGCTTCGTTGAAATTTATAGAGCAACTGAATAAAATTTTATTTTTTTCTTTCTGTTGTATTTGTTTTTCGGGTTGCCTTTGTTACTTTTTATGCTTGAAACAATGAATTCAAGATTTTCAGTTTGTGGGCAATAGTAAATGAGCGAAAACAACATCACACAAACACGTGTATGTGTTATACGGTACATTTTTTCACATTCTGATTTCAATGTAGATATTGTTATTTCTTTTTGTTTTGACTGCTAGAAAATGGTTTTTTATTAATTTTCTCTATTTTAAACGTACTTTTATTTATTAAAAAAGTAATATAATAAAACAAGTGTATGGTATGTTTTGGGGATTTTAGGGAATATCTTAGTAGGGAAATTTTTGTATTTGTAGCAGCTCTGGTACAAAAAAACACGAAGAGTAAATGTAAAAACCCGAAAAACTTCGTAATCCAGGCAAACCAGCGCCCACCGCTGATTTAAAGTTTTTCATATAAAAATCCTAAGAAAATCCATTTTTAGTGGAAAATACTAGTGATCACAGATTTTCGTTATTTTTGCTCTAGCTCTTCTAGTTTGCCAGAAAAACGCATTTAAAGTTTTTCATATAAAAATCCTAAGAAAATCCATTTTTAGTGGAAAATACTAGTGATCACAGATTTTCGTTATTTTTGCTCTAGCTCTTCTCGTTTGCCAGAAAAACGCATTTAAAGTTTTTCATATAAAAATCCTAAGAAAATCCATTTTTAGTGGAAAATACTAGTGATCACAGATTTTCGTTATTTTTGCTCTAGCTCTTCTAGTTTGCCAGAAAAACGCATTTAAAGTTTTTCATATAAAAATCCTTAGAAAATCCATTTTTAGTGGAAAATACTAGTGATCACAGATTTTCGTTATTTTTGCTCTAGCTCTTCTAGTTTGCCAGAAAAACGCATTTTAAGTTTTTCATATAAAAATCCTTAGAAAATCCATTTTTAGTGGAAAATACTAGTGATCACAGATTTTCGTTATTTTTGCTCTAGCTCTTCTAGTTTGCCAGAAAAACGCATTTAAAGTTTTTCATATAAAAATCCTTAGAAAATCCATTTTTAGTGGAAAATACTAGTGATCACAGATTTTCGTTATTTTTGCTCTAGCTCTTCTAGTTTGCCAGAAAAACGCATTTAAAGTTTTTCATATACAAATCCTTAGAAAATCCATTTTTAGTGGAAAATACTAGTGATCACAGATTTTCGTTATTTTTGCTCTAGCTCTTCTAGTTTGCCAGAAAAACGCATTTAAAGTTTTTCATATACAAATCCTTAGAAAATCCATTTTTAGTGGAAAATACTAGTGATCACAGATTTTCGTTATTTTTGCTCTAGCTCTTCTAGTTTGCCAGAAAAACGCATTTAAAGTTTTTCATATAAAAATCCTAAGAAAATCCATTTTTAGTGGAAAATACTAGTGATCACAGATTTTCGTTATTTTTGCTCTAGCTCTTCTAGTTTGCCAGAAAAACGCATTTAAAGTTTTTCATATAAAAATCCTAAGAAAATCCATTTTTAGTGGAAAATACTAGTGATCACAGATTTTCGTTATTTTTGCTCTAGCTCTTCTAGTTTGCCAGAAAAACGCATTTAAAGTTTTTCATATAAAAATCCTAAGAAAATCCATTTTGAGTGGAAAATACTAGTGATCACAGATTTTCGTTATTTTTGCTCTAGCTCTTCTAGTTTGCCAGAAAAACGCATTTAAAGTTTTTCATATAAAAATCCTTAGAAAATCCATTTTTAGTGGAAAATACTAGTGATCACAGATTTTCGTTATTTTTGCTCTAGCTCTTCTAGTTTGCCAGAAAAACGCATTTAAAGTTTTTCATATACAAATCCTTAGAAAATCCATTTTTAGTGGAAAATACTAGTGATCACAGATTTTCGTTATTTTTGCTCTAGCTCTTCTAGTTTGCCAGAAAAACGCATTTAAAGTTTTTCATATACAAATCCTAAGAAAATCCATTTTTAGTGGAAAATACTAGTGATCACAGATTTTCGTTATTTTTGCTCTAGCTCTTCTAGTTTGCCAGAAAAACGCATTTAAAGTTTTTCATATAAAAATCCTTAGAAAATCCATTTTTAGTGGAAAATACTAGTGATCACAGATTTTCGTTATTTTTGCTCTAGCTCTTCTAGTTTGCCAGAAAAACGCATTTAAAGTTTTTCATATAAAAATCCTTAGAAAATCCATTTTTAGTGGAAAATACTAGTGATCACAGATTTTCGTTATTTTTGCTCTAGCTCTTCTAGTTTGCCAGAAAAACGCATTTAAAGTTTTTCATATAAAAATCCTTAGAAAATCCATTTTTAGTGGAAAATACTAGTGATCACAGATTTTCGTTATTTTTGCTCTAGCTCTTCTAGTTTGCCAGAAAAAGCATTTAAAGTTTTTCATATAAAAATCCTTAGAAAATCCATTTTTAGTGGAAAATACTAGTGATCACAGATTTTCGTTATTTTTGCTCTAGCTCTTCTAGTTTGCCAGAAAAACGCATTTAAAGTTTTTCATATAAAAATCCTTAGAAAATCCATTTTAGTGGAAAATACTAGTGATCACAGATTTTCGTTATTTTATGCTCTAGCTCTTCTAGTTTGCCAGAAAAACGCATTTAAAGTTTTTCATATAAAAATCCTTAGAAAATCCATTTTAGTGGAATCTGCTCTAGCTCTTCTAGTTTGCCAGAAAAACGCATTTAAAGTTTTTCATATAAAAATCCTAAGATTTAAAGTTTTTCATATAAAAATCCTAAGAAAATCCATTTTTAGTGGAAAATACTAGTGATCACAGATTTTCGTTATTTTTGCTCTAGCTCTTCTAGTTTGCCGGAAAAACGCATTTAAAGTTTTTCATATAAAAATCCTAAGAAAATCCATTTTTAGTGGAAAATACTAGTGATCACAGATTTTCGTTATTTTTGCTCTAGCTCTTCTAGTTTGCCGGAAAAAACGCATTTAAAGTTTTTCATATAAAAATCCTAAGAAAATCCATTTTTAGTGGAAAATACTAGTGATCACAGATTTTCGTTATTTTTGCTCTAGCTCTTCTAGTTTGCCAGAAAAACGCATTTAAAGTTTTCATATAAAAATCCTTAGAAAATCCATTTTTAGTGGAAAATACTAGTGATCACAGATTTTCGTTATTTTTGCTCTAGCTCTTCTAGTTTGCCAGAAAAACGCATTTAAAGTTTTTCATATAAAAATCCTTAGAAAATCCATTTTTAGTGGAAAATACTAGTGATCACAGATTTTCGTTATATTTGCTCTAGCTCTTCTAGTTTGCCAGAAAAACGCATTTAAAGTTTTTCATATAAAAATCCTTAGAAAATCCATTTTTAGTGGAAAATACTAGTGATCACAGATTTTCGTTATTTTTGCTCTAGCTCTTCTAGTTTGCCAGAAAAACGCATTTAAAGTTTTTCATATAAAAATCCTTAGAAAATCCATTTTTAGTGGAAAATACTAGTGATCACAGATTTTCGTTATTTTTGCTCTAGCTCTTCTAGTTTGCCAGAAAAACGCATTTAAAGTTTTTCATATAAAAATCCTTAGAAAATCCATTTTTAGTGGAAAATACTAGTGATCACAGATTTTCGTTATTTTTGCTCTAGCTCTTCTAGTTTGCCAGAAAAACGCATTTAAAGTTTTTCATATAAAAATCCTTAGAAAAACCATTTTTAGTGGAAAATACTAGTGATCTCAGATTTTCGTTATTTTTGCTCTAGCTCTTCTAGTTTGCCAGAAAAACGCATTTAAAGTTTTTCATATAAAAATCCTTAGAAAATCCATTTTTAGTGGAAAATACTAGTGATCACAGATTTTCGTTATTTTTGCTCTAGCTCTTCTAGTTTGCCAGAAAAACGCATTTAAAGTTTTTCATATAAAAATCCTTAGAAAATCCATTTTTAGTGGAAAATACTAGTGATCACAGATTTTCGTTATTTTTGCTCTAGCTCTTCTAGTTTGCCAGAAAAACGCATTTAAAGTTTTTCATATAAAAATCTTTAGAAAATCCATTTTTAGTGGAAAATACTAGTGATCACAGATTTTCGTTATTTTTGCTCTAGCTCTTCTAGTTTGCCAGAAAAACGCATTTAAAGTTTTTCATATAAAAATCTTTAGAAAATCCATTTTTAGTGGAAAATACTAGTGATCACAGATTTTCGTTATTTTTGCTCTAGCTCTTCTAGTTTGCCAGAAAAACGCATTTAAAGTTTTTCATATAAAAATCCTTAGAAAATCCATTTTTAGTGGAAAATACTAGTGATCACAGATTTTCGTTATTTTTGCTCTAGCTCTTCTAGTTTGCCAGAAAAACGCATTTAAAGTTTTCCATATAAAAATCCTTAGAAAATCCATTTTTAGTGGAAAATACTAGTGATCACAGATTTTCGTTATTTTTGCTCTAGCTCTTCTAGTTTGCCAGAAAAACGCATTTAAAGTTTTCCATATAAAAATCCTTAGAAAAACCATTTTTAGTAGAAAATACTAGTGATCACAGATTTTCGTTATTTTTGCTCTAGCTCTTCTAGTTTGCCAGAAAAACGCATTTAAAGTTTTTCATATAAAAATCCTTAGAAAATCCATTTTTAGTAGAAAATACTAGTGATCACAGATTTTCGTTATTTTTGCTCTAGCTCTTCTAGTTTGCCAGAAAAACGCATTTAAAGTTTTTCATATAAAAATCTTTAGAAAATCCATTTTTAGTGGAAAATACTAGTGATCACAGATTTTCGTTATTTTTGCTCTAGCTCTTCTAGTTTGCCAGAAAAACGCATTTAAAGTTTTTCATATAAAAATCCTTAGAAAATCCATTTTTAGTGGAAAATACTAGTGATCACAGATTTTCGTTATTTTTGCTCTAGCTCTTCTAGTTTGCCAGAAAAACGCATTTAAAGTTTTTCATATAAAAATCATTAGAAAATCCATTTTTAGTGGAAAATACTAGTGATCACAGATTTTCGTTATTTTTGCTCTAGCTCTTCTAGTTTGCCAGAAAAACGCATTTAAAGTTTTTCATATAAAAATCCTTAGAAAATCCATTTTTAGTGGAAAATACTAGTGATCACAGATTTTCGTTATTTTTGCTCTAGCTCTTCTAGTTTGCCAGAAAAACGCATTTAAAGTTTTTCATATAAAAATCCTAAGAAAATCCATTTTTAGTGGAAAATACTAGTGATCACAGATTTTCGTTATTTTTGCTCTAGCTCTTCTAGTTTGCCAGAAAAACGCATTTAAAGTTTTTCATATAAAAATCCTTAGAAAATCCATTTTTAGTGGAAAATACTAGTGATCACAGATTTTCGTTATTTTTGCTCTAGCTCTTCTAGTTTGCCAGAAAAACGCATTTAAAGTTTTTCATATACAAATCCTTAGAAAATCCATTTTTAGTGGAAAATACTAGTGATCACAGATTTTCGTTATTTTTGCTCTAGCTCTTCTAGTTTGCCAGAAAAACGCATTTAAAGTTTTTCATATAAAAATCCTAAGAAAATCCATTTTTAGTGGAAAATACTAGTGATCACAGATTTTCGTTATTTTTGCTCTAGCTCTTCTAGTTTGCCAGAAAAACGCATTTAAAGTTTTTCATATAAAAATCCTAAGAAAATCCATTTTTAGTGGAAAATACTAGTGATCACAGATTTTCGTTATTTTTGCTCTAGCTCTTCTAGTTTGCCAGAAAAACGCATTTAAAGTTTTTCATATAAAAATCCTAAGAAAATCCATTTTTAGTGGAAAATACTAGTGATCACAGATTTTCGTTATTTTTGCTCTAGCTCTTCTAGTTTGCCAGAAAAACGCATTTAAAGTTTTTCATATAAAAATCCTTAGAAAATCCATTTTTAGTGGAAAATACTAGTGATCACAGATTTTCGTTATTTTTGCTCTAGCTCTTCTAGTTTGCCAGAAAAACGCATTTAAAGTTTTTCATATAAAAATCCTTAGAAAATCCATTTTTAGTGGAAAATACTAGTGATCACAGATTTTCGTTATTTTTGCTCTAGCTCTTCTAGTTTGCCAGAAAAACGCATTTAAAGTTTTTCATATAAAAATCCTAAGAAAATCCATTTTTAGTGGAAAATACTAGTGATCACAGATTTTCGTTATTTTTGCTCTAGCTCTTATAGTTTGCCAGAAAAACGCATTTAAAGTTTTTCATATAAAAATCCTAAGAAAATCCATTTTTAGTGGAAAATACTAGTGATCACAGATTTTCGTTATTTTTGCTCTAGCTCTTCTAGTTTGCCAGAAAAACGCATTTAAAGTTTTTCATATTAAAATCCTAAGAAAATCCATTTTTAGTGGAAAATACTAGTGATCACAGATTTTCGTTATTTTTGCTCTAGCTCTTCTAGTTTGCCAGAAAAACGCATTTAAAGTTTTTCATATAAAAATCCTTAGAAAATCCATTTTTAGTGGAAAATACTAGTGATCACAGATTTTCGTTATTTTTGCTCTAGCTCTTCTAGTTTGCCAGAAAAACGCATTTAAAGTTTTTCATATAAAAATCCTTAGAAAATCCATTTTTAGTGGAAAATACTAGTGATCACAGATTTTCGTTATTTTTGCTCTAGCTCTTCTAGTTTGCCAGAAAAACGCATTTAAAGTTTTTCATATAAAAATCCTAAGAAAATCCATTTTTAGTGGAAAATACTAGTGATCACAGATTTTCGTTATTTTTGCTCTAGCTCTTCTAGTTTGCCAGAAAAACGCATTTAAAGTTTTTCATATAAAAATCCTAAGAAAATCCATTTTTAGTGGAAAATACTAGTGATCACAGATTTTCGTTATTTTTGCTCTAGCTCTTCTAGTTTGCCAGAAAAACGCATTTAAAGTTTTTCATATAAAAATCCTAAGAAAATCCATTTTTAGTGGAAAATACTAGTGATCACAGATTTTCGTTATTTTTGCTCTAGCTCTTCTAGTTTGCCAGAAAAACGCATTTAAAGTTTTTCATATAAAAATCCTTAGAAAATCCATTTTTAGTGGAAAATACTAGTGATCACAGATTTTCGTTATATTTGCTCTAGCTCTTCTAGTTTGCCAGAAAAACGCATTTAAAGTTTTTCATATAAAAATCCTTAGAAAATCCATTTTTAGTGGAAAATACTAGTGATCACAGATTTTCGTTATTTTTGCTCTAGCTCTTCTAGTTTGCCAGAAAAACGCATTTAAAGTTTTTCATATAAAAATCCTTAGAAAATCCATTTTTAGTGGAAAATACTAGTGATCACAGATTTTCGTTATTTTTGCTCTAGCTCTTCTAGTTTGCCAGAAAAACGCATTTAAAGTTTTTCATATAAAAATCCTTAGAAAATCCATTTTTAGTGGAAAATACTAGTGATCACAGATTTTCGTTATTTTTGCTCTAGCTCTTCTAGTTTGCCAGAAAAACGCATTTAAAGTTTTTCATATAAAAATCCTTAGAAAATCCATTTTTAGTGGAAAATACTAGTGATCTCAGATTTTCGTTATTTTTGCTCTAGCTCTTCTAGTTTGCCAGAAAAACGCATTTAAAGTTTTCCATATAAAAATCCTTAGAAAACCATTTTTAGTGGAAAATACTAGTGATCACAGATTTTCGTTATTTTTGCTCTAGCTCTTCTAGTTTGCCAGAAAAACGCATTTAAAGTTTTTCATATAAAAATCCTTAGAAAATCCATTTTTAGTAGAAAATACTAGTGACCACAGATTTTCGTTATTTTTGCTCTAGCTCTTCTAGTTTGCCAGAAAAACGCATTTAAAGTTTTTCATATAAAAATCCTTAGAAAATCCATTTTTAGTGGAAAATACTAGTGATCACAGATTTTCGTTATTTTTGCTCTAGCTCTTCTAGTTTGCCAGAAAAACGCATTTAAAGTTTTTCATATAAAAATCCTTAGAAAATCCATTTTTAGTGGAAAATACTAGTGATCACAGATTTTCGTTATTTTTGCTCTAGCTCTTCTAGTTTGCCAGAAAAACGCATTTAAAGTTTTTCATATAAAAATCTTTAGAAAATCCATTTTTAGTGGAAAATACTAGTGATCACAGATTTTCGTTATTTTTGCTCTAGCTCTTCTAGTTTGCCAGAAAAACGCATTTAAAGTTTTTCATATACAAATCCTTAGAAAATCCATTTTTAGTGGAAAATACTAGTGATCACAGATTTTCGTTATTTTTGCTCTAGCTCTTCTAGTTTGCCAGAAAAACGCATTTAAAGTTTTTCATACAAAAATCCTAAGAAAATCCATTTTTAGTGGAAAATACTAGTGATCACAGATTTTCGTTATTTTTGCTCTAGCTCTTCTAGTTTGCCAGAAAAACGCATTTAAAGTTTTTCATATAAAAATCCTAAGAAAATCCATTTTTAGTGGAAAATACTAGTGATCACAGATTTTCGTTATTTTTGCTCTAGCTCTTCTAGTTTGCCAGAAAAACGCATTTAAAGTTTTTCATATAAAAATCCTAAGAAAATCCATTTTTAGTGGAAAATACTAGTGATCACAGATTTTCGTTATTTTTGCTCTAGCTCTTCTAGTTTGCCAGAAAAACGCATTTAAAGTTTTTCATATAAAAATCCTAAGAAAATCCATTTTTAGTGGAAAATACTAGTGATCACAGATTTTCGTTATTTTTGCTCTAGCTCTTCTAGTTTGCCAGAAAAACGCATTTAAAGTTTTTCATATAAAAATCCTTAGAAAATCCATTTTTAGTGGAAAATACTAGTGATCACAGATTTTCGTTATTTTTGCTCTAGCTCTTCTAGTTTGCCAGAAAAACGCATTTAAAGTTTTTCATATAAAAATCCTAAAAAAATCCATTTTTAGTGGAAAATACTAGTGATCACAGATTTTCGTTATTTTTGCTCTAGCTCTTCTAGTTTGCCAGAAAAACGCATTTAAAGTTTTTCATATAAAAATCCTTAGAAAATCCATTTTTAGTGGAAAATACTAGTGATCACAGATTTTCGTTATATTTGCTCTAGCTCTTCTAGTTTGCCAGAAAAACGCATTTAAAGTTTTTCATATAAAAATCCTTAGAAAATCCATTTTTAGTGGAAAATACTAGCGATCACAGATTTTCGTTATTTTTGCTCTAGCTCTTCTAGTTTGCCAGAAAAACGCATTTAAAGTTTTTCATATAAAAATCCTTAGAAAATCCATTTTTGGTGGAAAATACTAGTGATCACAGATTTTCGTTATTTTTGCTCTAGCTCTTCTAGTTTGCCAGAAAAACGCATTTAAAGTTTTTCATATAAAAATCCGTAGAAAATCCATTTTTAGTGGAAAATACTAGTGATCACAGATTTTCGTTATTTTTGCTCTAGCTCTTCTAGTTTGCCAGAAAAACGCATTTAAAGTTTTTCATATAAAAATCCTTAGAAAATCCATTTTTAGTGGAAAATACTAGTGATCTCAGATTTTCGTTATTTTTGCTCTAGCTCTTCTAGTTTGCCAGAAAAACGCATTTAAAGTTTTCCATATAAAAATCCTTAGAAAAACCATTTTTAGTGGAAAATACTAGTGATCACAGATTTTCGTTATTTTTGCTCTAGCTCTTCTAGTTTGCCAGAAAAACGCATTTAAAGTTTTTCATATAAAAATCCTTAGAAAATCCATTTTTAGTAGAAAATACTAGTGACCACAGATTTTCGTTATTTTTGCTCTAGCTCTTCTAGTTTGCCAGAAAAACGCATTTAAAGTTTTTCATATAAAAATCCTTAGAAAATCCATTTTTAGTGGAAAATACTAGTGATCACAGATTTTCGTTATTTTTGCTCTAGCTCTTCTAGTTTGCCAGAAAAACGCATTTAAAGTTTTTCATATAAAAATCTTTAGAAAATCCATTTTTAGTGGAAAATACTAGTGATCACAGATTTTCGTTATTTTTGCTCTAGCTCTTCTAGTTTGCCAGAAAAACGCATTTAAAGTTTTTCATATAAAAATCCTTAGAAAATCCATTTTTAGTGGAAAATACTAGTGATCACAGATTTTCGTTATTTTTGCTCTAGCTCTTCTAGTTTGCCAGAAAAACGCATTTAAAGTTTTTCATATAAAAATCCTTAGATAATCCATTTTTAGTGGAAAATACTAGTGATCACAGATTTTCGTTATTTTTGCTCTAGCTCTTCTAGTTTGCCAGAAAAACGCATTTAAAGTTTTTCATATAAAAATCCTTAGAAAATCCATTTTTAGTGGAAAATACTAGTGATCACAGATTTTCGTTATTTTTGCTCTAGCTCTTCTAGTTTGCCAGAAAAACGCATTTAAAGTTTTTCATATAAAAATCCTTAGAAAATCCATTTTTAGTGGAAAATACTAGTGATCACAGATTTTCGTTATTTTTGCTCTAGCTCTTCTAGTTTGCCAGAAAAACGCATTTAAAGTTTTTCATATAAAAATCTTTAGAAAATCCATTTTTAGTGGAAAATACTAGTGATCACAGATTTTCGTTATTTTTGCTCTAGCTCTTCTAGTTTGCCAGAAAAACGCATTTAAAGTTTTTCATATAAAAATCCTTAGAAAATCCATTTTTAGTGGAAAATACTAGTGATCACAGATTTTCGTTATTTTTGCTCTAGCTCTTCTAGTTTGCCAGAAAAACGCATTTAAAGTTTTTCATATAAAAATCCTAAGAAAATCCATTTTTAGTGGAAAATACTAGTGATCACAGATTTTCGTTATTTTTGCTCTAGCTCTTCTAGTTTGCCAGAAAAACGCATTTAAAGTTTTTCATATAAAAATCCTAAGAAAATCCATTTTTAGTGGAAAATACTAGTGATCACAGATTTTCGTTATTTTTGCTCTAGCTCTTCTAGTTTGCCAGAAAAACGCATTTAAAGTTTTTCATATAAAAATCCTTAGAAAATCCATTTTTAGTGGAAAATACTAGTGATCACAGATTTTCGTTATTTTTGCTCTAGCTCTTCTAGTTTGCCAGAAAAACGCATTTAAAGTTTTTCATATAAAAATCCTTAGAAAATCCATTTTTAGTGGAAAATACTAGTGATCACAGATTTTCGTTATTTTTGCTCTAGCTCTTCTAGTTTGCCAGAAAAACGCATTTAAAGTTTTTCATATAAAAATCCTTAGAAAATCCATTTTTAGTGGAAAATACTAGTGATCACAGATTTTCGTTATTTTTGCTCTAGCTCTTCTAGTTTGCCAGAAAAACGCATTTAAAGTTTTTCATATAAAAATCCTTAGAAAATCCATTTTTAGTGGAAAATACTAGTGATCACAGATTTTCGTTATTTTTGCTCTAGCTCTTCTACTTTGCCAGAAAAACGCATTTAAAGTTTTTCATATAAAAATCCTTAGAAAATCCATTTTAGTGGAAAATACTAGTGATCACAGATTTTCGTTATTTTTGCTCTAGCTCTTCTAGTTTGCCAGAAAAACGCATTTAAAGTTTTTCATATAAAAATCCTTAGAAAATCCATTTTTAGTGGAAAATACTAGTGATCACAGATTTTCGTTATTTTTGCTCTAGCTCTTCTAGTTTGCCAGAAAAACGCATTTAAAGTTTTTCATATAAAAATCCTTAGAAAATCCATTTTTAGTGGAAAATACTAGTGATCACAGATTTTCGTTATTTTTGCTCTAGCTCTTCTAGTTTGCCAGAAAAACGCATTTAAAGTTTTTCATATAAAAATCCTTAGAAAATCCATTTTTAGTGGAAAATACTAGTGATCACAGATTTTCGTTATTTTTGCTCTAGCTCTTCTAGTTTGCCAGAAAAACGCATTTAAAGTTTTTCTTATAAAAATCCTTAGAAAATCCATTTTTAGTGGAAAATACTAGTGATCACAGATTTTCGTTATTTTTGCTCTAGCTCTTCTAGTTTGCCAGAAAAACGCATTTAAAGTTTTTCATATAAAAATCCTTAAAAAATCCATTTTTAGTGGAAAATACTAGTGATCATAGATTTTCGTTATTTTTGCTCTAGCTCTTCTAGTTTGCCAGAAAAACGCATTTAAAGTTTTTCATATAAAAATCCTTAAACAATCCATTTTTAGTGGAAAATACTAGTGATCACAGATTTTCGTTATTTTTGCTCTAGCTCTTCTAGTTTGCCAGAAAAACGCATTTAAAGTTTTTCATATAAAAATCC